>JAOXOE010000001.1:111136364-111209664 GCA_028565055.1 Phoeniculus purpureus
GTGCTACCTCCATCACCTTTCATCAGCAATGCCAGACTCTGGCATTCTCTGCAGCCAGATACCTGGACACCAGCGTGTTCCTGCAGGACCTCTGGCTGGGTCGCCATGTTCTTCTTCGCAGGAGGTTTAGTAGCCCTGGTCACAACCATAGCTGTCTTTTTTTATTTTTTTCCCTTTCCAATGAATTTTTTTTTCCCCCTCCCTGTCCCCCCTCTCAACTAGAAGCCTCTTATGAAAACAGCCCGCGACTTCTCTCAGGAAAAGAGCAGAAAGCAGAAACTGACCCCAGTCCGGGCTAAATTTCAATTTTCCTGCGGTTCGCGGCAATCTCCGCCCCCGCTACTGTACCACGTAGGCACGCAGCCCGCGGCTCGTCTCAGGAAAAGAGCCCAAACTCGCCCCAATCCGGGCTAAATTTATATTAGTCCAATCTAGTCCAATCCCCCTGCCACAGCAAGATCACCTAGACCAGGTTGCACCAGAACATATCCAGGCAGGCCTTAAATGTATGCAGAGAAGGAGACTCCACAACCCCCCTGGGCAGCCCCTTCCAGTGCTCTGTCACCCTCACAGTGAAGTTCCCACTCATACTGATGTGGAATCTCCTGTGGTCCAGCTTACACCCATTGCCCCTTGTCCTATCATTAGATGAGACTGAGAAGAGCCTGGCTCCATCCTCCTGACACCCACCCTTCATGTATTTATAAACATTAATGAGGTCATCCCTCAGTCTCCTTTTCTGCAAGGTAAAGAGACCCAGCTCACTCAGTTACCTTAGTCCAAATGATACCTGTCCATAGAAGTAGAGCATGGAGGTTGAAGGTATCAGTTGTTAATGGTAAGTATAGAGTGGACTGGAAAGTAATCTGTGTTACATTCAAATGCTGTTTCAGAAATGGTGAAAAGTAAGATCCCAGGTTGTGCAATTTGGTCTGTTCCAGCACATGTTCAGTTTTTGTCTGTTGCTGTAGACAAAAACCTGGAACCTAGTGCTTAGAAAAACCCCTTCTTTTGCAACTCACAGCTGATGATTGTATTGGTTGTGTTACTTATATGAAGGGACATATTTGCATGTATTCCACTAGCAATTTATTCAAATACTGATGAATCACAGCAGGAGTTTCAGGTTCCTGATTTGCAGAAGTGTAGCTGAGTGCTACTGATTTCTTTCCAGGCTCTGCAGATAAAGACTGCAGCAGCTCTGTGGCAGCGAGCAGTTGCAACTTCTTTCGTGGAGTGCTTGGACTCCTGTGGCTGTTTGCTGGTCCTCTGACACACAAGTCCTTTACTTCAGTGGGACCTGTTAAATAGGGGAGCTTTGTTTCTTCTGAACTTCAGCATAGAGAGTATTAGATTTCTTCACATGAGCTGTTTCCACAGCAAGGAATCAGACCACTTTGTGCACTACATGGTACCTGCATCAAGCAGTGTCCTCCTGATGGAGTTCAAAAAGCAATGCTACAATATTTCAGCAGCCACCATTGTTGTTTTTCATGCAGATGTGCTGGTTAAACCTGGTACTTCTGTAGAAACAAGTTGATTGGAAGCTTGTTTTTACTGAAAAGCTTGTCAAGTACAGTATTGGAAAACTACAGTGGGATAAAAGTTACAGTTAAATCAATGACCTTGTTGTCTTAAAGGGGCACTTCTGTGATGTCTGGAGTACAGTGGAAAGCCTCTACTTAAAGGTAAGTATTGAGGAAGTAGTGGTTTTTGCCTAGGTGGGGGTAGTTGGGTGAGGATATAAACGCTCAAGTCTTAACTTTTTGGTGGCCTTTTTACAAGGAAGCAGTGCTTTATTTTTTTTAACACAAATCCAGGTAGCAGGTGACAGCTAGTGACAGGCTTCAGAACCAGAGGCTCTTCTGCAGACATTGTGAAGAGTTAATTGCTATCTGTGCCTCATTATTCAGCAGATGGACACAACTTGCCATGTGTCTGAATTGAAAATGTGGCTAGAAGAGTAACAGGTTTTGCTTTCCTCACTGTATGGTCAGTTGCAGTGGTGACAATGAGACCTGTAACAGGTTTACTTAGTGGCACAGTTGTGCAGATAGAGTGCAAAACTAGTCTGATGTTTTTGAACTCTCCATCTTGCCCACTGGAGGAAGTGGAAATAGATAGAGGGGAAAATACCTGCAGTGCTGTGTTCTTGTGGATGGTTTGTTAGAACATATTTATAATTTGTCTTGTATGTTACGTGTGTTTTCTTTACATCACAGTACCAGCTGTGGTATGTGTCATAGTCCTCTAGTTTCTTACTGGAGGAATCTATGATTTCAGTTGCAGGTAGATTTTGTTCATAGTTGTGTGGCTGGGCCATGGCTCTGATTTCAGAAGTGCTTTTCAAGTGTTAGCATTACACAGCGTAACAGGACCACAGTCTGACAAAAGTCATCATAAACTACTGAAATGCTTAAAACTTGTCGCTAGTACTCAGATGCAACAATTTTTCTCTCTTCAGGAAGTCCACATGATGATCCAGTCCCAAGTAGCACCGTAGCAAGTTAGCATCATGGATTTGTTTTTGAGCCCTGGTCTGCTGCAGGTTAGCTGTCTTTAACTTTATTATATTGCTAGTTTTTCTTACCAAGAAGGTGCAGTTTTCCTTTAGAAAACACAAGAGCTTACCTTTCCCCAGACCTGATAATACTGTGGGAAAATTGTTGTGATGATTGGCAAAATGTTCAACTGCTCTGACGAGAGTGAGTGAAAACAGCCTTTCTGAACAAACATACTGCAGGAGTGTGCTCTTCTCAGTGTTGATTTGTTCTGGACACTTCAGCATTGCAACACGCGGTATTTTGTGTTTGTGAGCTCTCACACAGGGTAATACTTGGACGCTGTAGTGGCTTCAATTTTTCCAGGATGCTTGTTGTGGTTAGAACCACTTGAGTGCTAAGCTCACGCTTCTGCTGCTTTCTGTGCACATGCATGTCGGTGGTAACCTGATCTTCCTTTTCAGGTGGTATGTAACTAGAGAAAAGGAGATAAGGTCTGCAAGATGCCATTTCACAGAAGCCTGAAGCCCCTCTCACGGTTAGTGTGACATCTGAGGTTCTGCTTATTACTTAATGATTGAAGGGTTCTGCTTTTCAGTGGCTGAAGGCAGTATCCAGTCAAGCATTTTGACTTCTGGAGGGTTCCAGGGACTTGTCTCAGCAGTGTTTACAGTATTTTAATATCGCAGTTGCTCTAAGAATTATTTTTTAAATTTAATTGTCCCAAGAACATTTGTACGAATTTCTCAGTCAGGAAAAGGAGGTGATCAGCCTAACCTATTAAACAGATAGTTTTGCTTCTACAAATCAGCTATTCTGCTTGAGTAGAGTTTTGTAGTCAAGTTCCTTTGGTTTTTACTTTTCAGGTAACAGTGACTTTTAATGCTAAAACCTGCTAATAATAAGCAGCTCCTTCATGTAGTATCATTTACAGTCCTCCTTCCCCCAAATGTCTTGATTCAAGTTAAAAAGACATTTGGCAGGATCTGTCTGGGTTACTTTTCCAGTCTGCTTGCCTTGGGTTAATTTATAGCACCAGAAATGCTGAGTGTTGAGGTCTATCCCGATAGGATCTCTTCTGTAGGTTCTTGTCGTTGGAAACGCCTCACAGAATAAACTTGCGGTTTCACTTTACCCATTGAACTGCCTGTTAGCTCTGTGGGGAAAAACTGCAAGACAAATCTTAGTGAAGCATCCTGGGAACTGTAGTGTAACACTTTATGTTCTCCTCTAGGTACTGGCTTAGGCTTTTGATTCAAATTGAAGAAATTATGCAAGTGGAAAAGCTTGGTAGGAGTCAAAAAATGGTATGTTCTGGGACTTCAGATGGAACTAACGTTGAGTTAGGTGAGCTGGAGGAACTGCTCAGTGAGCTTTTTGTGCGGGTATCGGATTTCTAACACTGTTCATGCTGCTTTGAGTTTTCTGGATGCCTTGAAACAGTCTGTTTTGTCACAAGGGAGTGATCATTTCCTGTTTTGGAGGAGACAGCACTACGGTGTCTGAACTTTGAGTAACTTTGTACACTTGCTGTTTTTTTGCTCAATGTCAAAAGATGCTTCATAGTTTCTTACTGAGCAGCAATATTCTGGGTTCTTTAATTTCTGAGTAGCTCAGCTGATTTACTGCTATACAACTAAAATTTGTGGCTTCTATTCTATGAAGTGCAGCATTTAAAGTAAAATGAAAAATATTCTGGAAGATGTATGGATCCTTCACAGCAGAAATAAAAATTTGATTCAAATAGAAGCTTCAGAATTATTTTAGATTAAAATCATGGAGTCTATTTTCCCGTAGCTGCACATTAGCTCTTGTGAAATGCAAAGTACCTCCAGCCCATCACTCGACACTGGTGTGCACAAGAAGGTTGACTGGATGAGGCACTAGTGCAGCTCTGGCACTGTATGGTATCTGCACTCAGCAGCCTTCTCCTGTTGGGATGTTCAAAAAACAGTGCTACAGCAGTTCAGTGTTTGGCATCGTTGGTTTTCATTCTACTGTGACTGTTAAACCTGGTATTTTTGCTGATACAGTCTTTGTTCAATTTGAGGATCTGAGTGTACTTGCTGTCTGTTTTCATGTTCCAGCATGAGAACTGGCTACTGGCCTCTGGAACTCTGTAAGTGCATCCAGTTTATTTCATTTTTTTTTTTAACCAGGTGCTTTATGATACAGAACAAAGTGAATTTCATGTGAAGAAGATGAGATGGGGAAGGTCCTAAGTCTTGTTTCACAGGTAAGCACTTAGTTGTCACTTCAGACGGTCAGTTCTGAATGCAACTTCACACAAGTCTGTGTTAACTTGATGTGACTCAGCTCACTGAGGTTTTGATGTTCTATTTTAGAAAAGTGTAGAAACGGCTGTCCAGTAGCAGAGAAGGTCCCAGATTTAAGCTGGTTGTAACAGCAGTACCTGGTCATTACCAAGGCTGCTAGGATGATGTTCCTGGTGAGTTGTGGACATGACCATAAAGCAAGTCCATCAGACTCTTGAACTGCTGCATGATGTAGCGCTAAGTCTGTTGGAAACAAAGCTTTATGGTAGATGTAAGACATGCTGCTGCCCTCTGCTCTGGGGGTGACAGCAGCTTCCCACTGCATGACTGTATCCATGGGCACCTCCAGTACTTCAGCTACAGATAAACAGTTCTAGATAAAACCTTTGTCACTTCGATTCCAGAAGCTGCTGTTGAGGATTGTAGTTGTGCATGAAAGAAGCCAAAAGGGGAGCTAAAGGCTGCTCCATTCAATTTGGATTAAAGTTCTGTGAGGTTAACTCTAACCAGATCTGTCTCTAACCCACAGTGTCTGCTACCACCAAGTCACTACATCTCAAGAAGGTTGAGAAACATCATGTGAGTGCCAGTAGCATGAGTCTGAAGGTAGGAAAGAGCTTGGCAAAACTGCTGTTGCTGAAAGAATTGAAGGTCACTTCAAAGAGAGTTTGCATGGCTGGAAAACCAGCAGCTCTTAACGCGGTGACCACATAGTGAAATCCTCTGCAGGATACTGTGGACACTTTGATGTGTGCTATGGTCTATTTATGAGGAGATAAACATTCTCTTCCCTCCTATAAGGTGTATCTGCTGCCCTCAGCTTTTTTGGAGATGCTGATGTAGGAGAGTCTGCTCAGTTTCATTGTGAAGCCAGTTGGTTTTTGCAGATGTGAAGCTGGGTAACAGGTTGATAGAGATGTGCCATGAGCAGTCAAGTGACTGACCGACTGCTTCCTTGTCCTTTGGCAATGTGACACATTCATACTGGTGCATGGAAGTCTGGGAGCAAGTAACTCAGGAACAACCAGGCTGGGGGAGAAGTCCAGGGTGAGACTGGGTGCAGTGAGTAGTTACAGGAAGCCACCTGGGGAGTTGCTTTTGTCCAGTAGTGGGGCATTGTGTGCATTCCCTACATTCCTGCTCTGGTGAAAGCACTGTATCTTCACATACCAGTGCTTCAGACTGGAGGAAGCCAGTTCAAGTGGCTTTTGAGTGGAAGTGCTGATAGATGTTTTTCCTTTCTCAGGTCCTAGTGCTGCTGTTGCAAGTCTGCTGCAAGGAACTGCACAGCTCTGCTACAGAACTATATCTGGAGTGTTCATTGCAGCAATTCAGAATTGAACATTCATTCTAACTTCCCTTCCTGCTTTGTAAATTGAAATAGTGCATGCTGTTTGGAAACCTGAAGTGCAGGAAACTTCTGCCCCCTACCCTTTCAGCTGTGACTTGTCTTGTCCTTCTGGGAGATGTGCTAGCAAAGCTTGAGGTAGACACTTCAGCACCTGCTTCGTGGTGTGGAAGAACTAAACCAGAATATCACAGCACATAAAGTTGGTGTCTGAAAGCTGCAGCCTGTCATTATCTCCTGTTGCACGATCAGCTGTTGCTTATTGAATCACAGTATGAGAACAGATCTGTTTGTATCACATTGAGAAAGGAATAAAAACATCCATGTGTGAGCTTGAGTAGCCCTTGCATCCCTTGAGGATGAAGATGAGCGACTACACACACCATCCTTCCCCTCTTCTTACAATGCAAAGCCTCCACTTGACTCCATTGAACGATGGTTTGTGTTACGCTTTGGAGTTATAGGAGTGAGAGAGACTGCTGTTCTCCTGTACTGCAGTAGCTAAAGCACAGACTGAAAAACTGGTGTAAATAACTACAGTTTGGCTTATCTAAGACCTCTGCATTTTCAACATTTAATGAAATGGCCCTTCTAGTTTTGCTATAAAGCAAAAGTTGAGCTTTCAGTTTTCTTAGTACCTTTGTGTGCTCTGACTGTTCTTGAGGAGCCCACACTTAGTAATCTGAAGTCTCACACTGAACAGATACATTCAGCTCTACAGAAGAAACAAATGCCTTGCAGCCTGAGGATTAAAGTTATCTTAAAACTTTATTTGAAAAATGTCTTCAACATGTGAAAACCCTTTCTCACAGGCATTAGTGGGAGAAATGTGTATAAAACAGTGGTGAATCTGGTGCTGTAGTGCCCTCTGTAAAGCACACGAGTTCTGCATAGATTCTTGACTTAATTCTCTTGCAGCTTAAAAAGCTGAGGATTCCTAGCAGCTCCACAATTTGCTTGAAGTCTGCATTACTCAGTCTAGGATTCTAAAAGTTTTTCTCCAGTTACGCTGCTTTCCAAGTCTTCTTGGCTCGTAGCTTTTCCAGCATTTTCTGCAAATAAAGCAGACGGTGAGGCCACAGCAGACTGGCTTACATGATAACCAACAGCAGTGTGTGTAGCAAGGGGGTCACGACTGAGGAACTGCTCTTGTGTAATCACGAGTTATGGACTGTGAGCTTGCACAATGGGCCAGGGAGCTCAGTTACTGCTAAAGCCTCAAAAAGCTTACAGATTTCTGGAGCAAGATACGGTTATTTTTCATTTTCTGTTGATGAGGGAGTCTGTAAAACAATGTAAAAGGAGCAGCAATCTTTTCCACCACAAGAAAAGTCGAGGTGGTCAGTGTGGAATGGTTCGCAGTAGCCATCCCAGAATGAAGTTGCCTACGAAAAAGAACTTAATCGGCCAAAAAAAATGCTCAGCACTTCTTTTTAACAAATTGAGATTTGGACTAACAGAACCCGGTCATTCTTTTGCCAAAATGGAATTTCTAGCTCCTAACAGCCTACTTGCTTAACCTCAAGTCACTGGAATGTTTCAGTCAGGGGCAGACAGGCTCTTTAGATGAAAATTCAGCTCATACATACAGCTGACAGGAATTCTTCAGCAGGATGTAGCAACGTGAATTAAAACCTGGATGGGTTTGAGGGACTTTCAGCTGCACTCGCACCCCAGAACTGTGTTTCTATTAGAAGCTCAGTGAAATAATGAGAATCTGGTAGGATGATGCTCAGGCAGACTACTACCTTCTGAAACTCTTTAGCCTTCTCTCTGTTCTTAGCATAGGTTTCTTGGCTTGTTTTTTCTTCCTTTCTTATTATTACTTCTGCAGGCTGATTACAGAGTCTGTTAAAAGAGCAAGAAAAAAATTGTAAGAAGTGGAAATGCTAGAGCAAGTTAAAACGGGCTTAAGCATCTAACACCCTGTTCAGGAGCTACTCTTGCTGCACAGTACTGCTCAGTGTGCTCTCAAGGGAACTTTGCTCCACATTAATGTGTTTTCAAGCATGAACTAGCACAGCTGCCTTTGCATGACGAAACTGAGCCAGTAGTGCAAGGGCAGTTCCCAGCAGGAAGCTTTGTCACACACACTTGCCTCCTGTCTCCCAGTTGTTTGATGTTAAGCACCATTGGCCCCAGACAGGAGATTACAAACTGCTCTGACTGATGAGCACCTTTCTCAAGATGCAGATGACCTACTGGGTTTTTAACCCAACCATCTCCCAGTTGTGTTCATGCAGTACCTTGATGTACGCTGATGCATCACGATTTCTCCAGATTTCCTGTCCCCTGGAGAAGACACCTTCACTTCTCCTACTTTCTTCAACTGATGGGCAACTGCCCTTTTTTTCCCTTAAAAAAAAAGCCAAACATTTGACGTTTAATCCAGCAAAGTCAACAGCACGAGAGGTTTTCAAACATTTTTAGATTAGATTACTGTTGTCCTTTGAGCCAAGTGGGGTCTGGCAAATGGGGCTAGGAACTAAAATTCCTGTGAGAAGCATGTTTTGGGGAAAACAGAAAAAGCCCTTTCTCCAGCTCTGGGCACAACCTGCCTCTGGCTCAGCCAACCAACACCTCTGCAAATTAGTATCTGGGCAGGGAAAATGTGTTTTTGCAGGGGCTTTGGGGCTGGTTTTTCCATTTGCTTCAGCAGGGTGGTGGACTGCTGCTTCTTTTTAGGGGGAGCTCCCAGTTTGTTTTGGGGAACGGGATGGGAGAGAAGAGCCATGCTGCAGCCCCCACTCTGAAGAAGGAGGGACAAGACTGTGTGGACAAGCCCGCTCAGAGCGGTGGTGAACAAAAGTAAGCTGGAGCAGAATGCCAGCATGGCAGAGCCAGCAGTGCTGGAGCAAAAGGTTCCTAATTCTTAAAAGGAAGCTCCGGCTTTGAGAGATCTGCATCAGAATGGTTTGGTGGGGCCATAACCAGCAGGAGAGAGTGTGTCTGGATGAGTGTCACCATCTTGCCTTTAGAAAAGGACTGTCCCCCATTCCCTTGCTGTGTTTGCAGAGCTCAGACTTGTTTTGTGTATTGGAAGCTGGGACTTGTTCAAAAGTCAAAAAAAAAAGGCAGCTCCCCACAGTTCTGAGGAAACGTCAATTAAAGAACCTCCCTGTTTGCAACAGCAAAGATAGAACACATCTGTTCCTAGGTATAAACCAGCAACTAATACCTATAATGCTATGTCTTGTCCTCAGGTTGTGAAATGTGTCCAGTTTGATTCGTGTTGGTGTGTGACCTTGGGTTTTGCATACCCTATGCCCTTGTCTATGCTCCATGTGTTTACAGTTTGTTCAGTGTGTTTGTTGTGGGGGAAGGTGTCTGTTGTTTGCTTCTGCTGCTGTGCAAGCACTTGGTTGGGGGTGCATTGCCTAGAGGGCTCTCCGAGGAAGTTTCTGGAAGAACTGCTGCATATGTGCCACGTGGAGGTGGAGAGTTTGTGGAGAAGCAGCCTCCTATGAATATGCAGCGAGTGTTGGGTTACATAAGGGACTGCTGTGTTGTTTGTGGGGTGCGTCTTGGGAGGGCAGAGACCCCTGGCGTACCCAGCGCTGTTTTTGCTTGTTTTTATTCACTTAATAAATTATAAATTGGATGGGAACCCTGTTTGGGGTGAACCATTTATCACAGGTAAACCTACCAGAGTTAAAAGAAGACTCCTTTTGCCTGCTTAACTTCTCAGATGCTCCTCTTTGAAACTGTCTGGCTTGCAGCTTTTCATTTTCTCTCTCTCTCTTTTTTATTTCCTCCACCCTTTTCACAGATTTTTGGATGAAGTTCTTTCTTTTTAAAAAACACTCTTGTAAGTTTCTGGGTGGAGTTGTGAATTCAAGCAGCATCACTGTGAAAGAAAATGACAAGTCTGAATCTTTTTCACTTTCAGCAATGAACAGTATCACCTCTGAGGTTACCAACGTCAGTGGATTTCTTCTAAACTGGGGAGCTTGATTGCTTCTGTAAATCCCACCAGCAGAGTGACATCTTGAGTATTGACTGCTCTTGCAAAACAAGCAGCAGTTCAGACCCGTGGAATCTAGTAACTGTACACAGGTCTGCCACGACAAAGACTGCCATCAATGCTGCATCCTAAGTGCCACTGCGTCAAAGCATATTGAAGAGCTGAGAAGTCCCTGACATGGTGGAATTTGGTCAGTTCCTGTCTTTCATGTTGCTGCTGTTTACTGATGGTTCCACACTATCACCGTCATAGGAAAATACCCACACTGTTTGGCTATGGAGCTGGAGGACTAATAGGAAATAAACAAGGTGCATTAACTGTATGATCACAATACGCTACAGAACTCTTCAAAGTCAAGTAATTTCAGCACGAACTCCTCCCACCCCATGTACTGCAGCTATTGTCAACTTTCATGAAATACAGCCTGGCATAGCAATAGGTAATATTGCCCTGTCGAGGACACATTAAAGCTGGGTAAAAAGTAGTGCAGGCCAAGCCTGAACAAGATGCACCTGCTTAGGTAGAAGAAACTCCCAAGTTTTACAAAGCAGAGGTTTGTTTTATTAAAGATGTTAGTGCTATAAATACAGACCTTTTCCAACTCAGATTCAGTATACTGAAGTTACACGTCATTACCTGCAGTCTGATGTGATGGGAAGTGACCATCATTGTGACTCTGGGCTTTGGAATAGTCCTCATTAGGCCTTACGAAGACCGAGCAATCTGCATGTGGAGCTAGTGGTAAAACCTCTCGCTCCTGTTCCAAAAGGAATCAGTGATTGGCAAAGCTTAAAATGTATCTGGAATTTGAGTGAAGTGGTAGTACTGTAGTACTAACATTGACCCAGCACAAACAAAAGACATTATAGTTTTGTGTCTTTAAAGCAGAGTCAAGAAAGACAACAGAAATGGATATTGGTGATAAGCTGCTTTCTAAAAACACTTTTAAACTTAAAAAAATTCTTTCAGGGCTCTTTGCCCGCCTGGTTTCAATTGCTTGTTCAGGCTGCATTATTTAACCTCAACAGACGTGGTTTTCCTTCTTCCTGTCCTTATCACTCTCCTATTGCTCTGGCCCTCTACCCCATTCTTAGCTGGAAGATGATCCCAACAACTGCAGAAACGCAGCCTACATTTGCCAACCTCCACCTTGCCCACATCTCAGTTACTTTGTAAAGACCACCCCTCAGACACTTTAAAGATCTTCGCTATATTCCTCTTGCAATCAAAACAGGATTTCATCTAACCTGTTCATCTAACAGACACACATTGCTTGGTTCTATGTTACTACCTGAGCAGCCAAACTGTCGTCTCATTACAAATCAGCCCTTCTACAATGCTTTCTATAAGCAAACAGCAAAATGCATACCACAGGAGAACAAAGCATGGTAGTCAGCATGATGAGCTGATACTTTTCTCAAACTTCAAACCACTGTATGGTCTGATGTAGCTCTATCCACTAGGTGGGGGTTCTTCCAGCTTTTTTTATTCCCCTGTTGAAACTGTAGCTTTTGTTTTGTCCCAGCTTCTCTCAATCAAGTCTTCAACTAAGGGGACACCACTTAGTCTTGCAATGAGCAGCAAGGTGGTTTGGTTTCTCAACAAGTCTTCTCAAACTCTATCTACACAAAGTAGTGATTGCACAAACTACCCAAATTTAAGATCTATCCAAGAAATGTAACATCAAACCAAGCTTATCCAGGCCATTACTAAACTCAGACAACCTTAACATTCTTTTCTGAAACAGTGGATTAATTGCTAGAGTGGGGCCTCTCCTTATTACAACTGAGACTTAAGTTCAAATCAGAATTATGTCAGATTAAAAAAAAAGCAAACCCTCACCTCAGCGAATACCTTCAGTTCAGACTGATCTACACGTGCTGGGTTATTGATTTTATCCTCCTTAATTTTTTCTTGGTTGGTGTGTTCAGTGTCTGATTCTGCAGTACTGATGTCATTTGAGCTAATCAGAGTGAGATCAGGTTCTTCCATAATACCACACCCTGTCTCCGTCTCCTAGAAAACAGATGATGCATGACAGCAGTGTGGAAAAAGACAAAATAACTCCTATTTCCAGCGACAGTCATCTAGTCAGAAAGAGGAGGCTCATTCCCCATGCAGAAGATAATCTGCCCCCAAGCAATAAATTAAATACTCTTCTAGTCTGGATTTGGCAGGTTTTAGCCTGAGGGATGGATCAGAAGTGAAGGATGTTCTGGCCTTGCGGGTCACAAGCCTTGGGAACAGAGTGCAAACATCTAGGTGAAAAATACTGAAGATAGTTGTGTCTACAGAAAAGGCTAAAAACCAGGGTAAAGAACAAGGAATTTATAAACACAAGTTCCAAGTGCTCTGCCAGATGGTCTTCACTTGCTGATCAGGTGTTACTAACCAATTAGCTGTTTTGAATAGCCGTGTGCACGCTGCACGTACAGCCTTAGGACCGATCCGCTTTGAACACACAGCTCTTTTCGCTCTATATCAACGTATGCCTGTTTGCAATAAAGTGACGCTTGCTTGCATCAAGGGGAGTCTCAAATGTGGCACAGGGGTTTCTGTGGCAACTTGTGATAAGCACCTTGGAATTCCAAGCTCTCCCTTAGTTTCAGCTTGGCCAAGAGGCAACTTTGTGAACTGGTACAACTACTTTGGAAATTCCTGTTTACTGCTTCTCATTGGGGCGGTAGTTCTTGTCTGGTCTGTGTTTGGAGAGGGGGCTGGACATGAACAGCTATCTCGCCCTTGGAATGCAGTGGAGACAAACTGGGAGTTTGGAACTTCAGAGATCAGCAGAGGAAACGTTTTGCCTGCACTGAGTGCTGAAATGGAGAGTCTTCACCTATCTGTGGCCCATAGGAATTGGTGCACTGGAAATGGAAGACTGGCTTGGAGGTGCATAGAACAGATAACAGCCCTTAAAGAACCTGTTGGCACTGAGGAAGTTATGCACAGACCAAACAATGGATGTTGCATTCCCGTAAGAACTGCTGGAGATTTCTTTCTCCTAAGGGGGTGGAGGTATCAAATCATCCAGTTACATAGGAACATGTGATTAATCCCAGTATGTCTTTGTGCTGAGGGGTTTTTTATGTTGTGTGAATTAAATGTGTCTTGTTTTTCCCAAATCAAGTTAGTTTTTGTGTTTGTCTGTGACTTTAAGTGGTTTTGAACCCTCCTTGTATTTCTTCTGGTTTTTTGTTTCAACCAATTAGCGCATTAACAAAATTAATTGGCTAATGTCATCGCACACAGGATCAATCAATGGCAAATACTGCAAGAGCGCTTTGCCTGCGGTCTTAGTGTATGTAAACCCTGGAACCCAAGTCCAGTGCAAAGTATTTTATTTATCAGTGTTAAAAAACCCTAAAAAAAACATACCAAAGCAACCAGGTCTAAAATAACTTGGTGTAACAACAGAAAAGCCTGTACACATTACTGCTTTTGGAAGTCTGCTCTACTTACCCAGACTGGAATATGACAGCAGCTTCTGGGCAATGAATTGGAGTGTTTTTCCTGTCTGTCCAGGAAAGGACCGTTCTGTTGTACAACAGCCTGTAAATGGATGTCTGAGCCTTCCAAGCTGGTTTCTCTCGGAACTCTTAAAGATTTCTGTGCTTCTGGAAAGCTTTGAACTGGCTCCTTTATAATTGTATTGCATTGAGAACCCTTGTCCACAGCTTTATTTGCTTCATGATGCTGAACGGATTTTTCAGGAAGCTCTCCATACTTCTTATCATATGCATCTCTGGGTAACTTTTCAGAAGAGACAGTCTCTTGTAGTAAGTGATAAGGCACAGTTTCATCCACTGTAACTGGTGTGGTATTTAGTGGGTAGAATGATTTTTGCTTTTCCAGTGCACTCAGACTTTCATTGTGCAGATCTTTCCCTGAACACTGGAGGTTAATGCATTCCACATTTCTTGCCAGCTCTTCATATTCTCTGGCAGATGAAATACAGTTCGGGGTTTGTTCCAAAGATCTCCGTAACACAGTGTCAAAGTCCACTGGCTGATCAGCATTCTGAGAGTGATCGCTCAGAGTAGATTCTAATTGCAATGGGTGAAAAGAATCTTCGGATCCTGTTTCAAAAATGACCAAAAGTTCAAATTCTAGCTAACACAACAGAATTTCAGCTTTTAATACTCCCTCCACAAAAAGGATTCTCTGTAGTGTATAATCAGAGGTCTAGTAAATAGGAAGAAACATTTTGTTTAAACAGAGTCTGCTTAAGCTTCTTCAAACATCAAACCATTACCATTTCCTGCATTGCACACAAAACTTCAAGAAACAAACACTTTTTATTACTTTTTAGAATACACTTAGGATTAAACTTTGTGCTGACGAATGGCATCGAAAGTCAACACATTTTTTACAATTAATACAGTTTAAATAGAAGTCTTTGAGTTCTTTTTAGGCCTCCCACAAAGTCTTTACAACGGGAACTAAATAATCACAGAATTGTTTAGGTTGGGAAAGACCTCTAAGATCATCAAGTCCAAACACTAACCTAACTGTACCACGCCCACCAGTAAACCATGTCCCTGGCGCAACTTGAAGCTTGTCCTATCACTTGTACTCATGAGAGGAGACCAACACCCACGTCTCTATGACCTCCCTTCAGGTAGCTGTAGACAGCAATAAGGTTACCTCTTAGCTTCCTTTTCTCCAGGCTAAGTAGCCCCAGTTCTCTTAGCCACAGTCCAACATCCACACTGGAACAAAGAATGCTGTTCTTACAAGTTACAATACTGCAACCCTAAATTATATTTTTCTTAGGCTCAACACAGATCAACTCAATGTTTTTCCCCCAGAAGAGGCTGGGAAAAAGAGGAAGATCAGGTATGAACATTTTAACTACTGGTAGAGGCATTTCATAGAATCACAGAACATTAGGGATTGGAAGAGACCTCAAAACATCATCAAGTCCAATCCCCCTGCCACAGCAGGATCACCTAGACCAAGTCGCACAGGAACACATCCAAGTGGGTTTTAAACATTTCCAGAGGAGACTCCACAACACCCTTGGGTTGCCTGTTCCAGTGCTCTGCCACCCTCACTGTGAAGAAGTTCCTTCTCATATTTATGTGGAACCTCCTATGTTTCAGTTTAGCAGTGCAGCTGAACAATCAGGTTTGTTTAAAAATATTTTTTAAAAATATTTTTTTCATCAGAGCCAAATCTGATGAAATTGGTGAGAGACTCATTTTATGGATGTGTTCCTGTGTGACTTATAGATGTGTTTCTGTATGACTTGGTCTAGGTGATCCTGCTGTGGCAGGGGGATTGGACTAGATGATCTTTTGAGGTCCCTTCCAATCCCTAATGATTCTATGATTCTATGACTCCTGCACCATGCTGTCAGCAGGCCTTTTATACACAAAGAAATATATGACAAATATTTAAGGGTTACTTGAAGGAATTTTGGTCTGTCTTTGATACATACAAAATAACTAGGTCCGCACGTATAAAAATATGAGCTAAACAGATGATAATGGGAAGGGAGGAATTACATCAGCCATGCCTAGTATCTTCTCCCGATGATGGATCTGCAGTACATAATGACCACTGTGTGACTTAACAGTGGAAAAGGAGAACTCACATGGATTCTTGAAGAACACAGTGCATAAAAGAAAAATGAGTAAGATGAGGGAGATTCTAACACACAGCTCACAGTTACCTTCCTGTAGTAAGTTTATTTCTTCAAACTTACAAAAAGATGAGTATGCATGAAAAATACCTGGAAAAGTACTTAAACTGACAGTTTCAGCCAGAATTGGTATTTTTTTCACTCACATCATGATTTGTACAGAAGTAACAAATAATATAGTATCTATTGCTTGAATATGCAGGTCTGCGTCTGTATTAAAGTCTAACTGATGAGGAAATAAAGAACTTCACAAAATCTAGGCGTTTTACCCATTAAAGGTAGTGGAGAAGACTGTAAGAGAGCAGCAGCAGCAGAGTTAAGGCATTTCAAAGTTGGGCTGACAGAGAAAAGTTCCCTTCCCAGCTTTACCACAACAAACCTAGTGTAAGGGTTGGTATTTACTTTTTTACAGTGAGGGTGACAGAGCACTGAAATGGGCTGCCCAGGTGGGTTGTGGAGTCTCCTTCTCTGGAGAGGTTTAAAACCCACCTGGATATGTTCCTGCGTGACTAGATCTAGGTGATCCTGCTGTGGCAGGGGGATTGGACTGGATGATCTTTCGAGGTCCCTTCCAATCCCTAACGTTTTGTGATTCCGTGATTTACATACTGACCATAGGCTGGATTTGAAAGCACTGGCCTGAGTACACAAAACATACCTGCAGTAACATTGTCTTTAACAGACTCTTCTTCTGACATACTGTTGTTTGGCCCATTTGTTTCCAGACCAGAAGGCAGGCTGTTTCTTTGCAAACTGGAGTTCCCTGCTTCCAGAAATGTAGATATGTCTTGAGTTCTTGACAATTTGGAAATCTAGTGGCAGGGGAAAAAAATGTTTAAATTATCTTGAATTAAGATTAATTTTCTGAGAAATATGAAGGATAAAAACTTGAATGTAATACTTGATGTTTGGATCACATTGCTGCTGCAACCAACAAATCCAGTTCTATCGAAAGCTGTTACCGTGTTTCTTACAAAGAGAAGGCAGTATAGGGATTATGTATTTAAATGTTACAGAAATCTTAAGCCAAAGTATTTTCACCATCAGAGCTTTTCTGTAGTACCTTGCTAAAGTCTCTACTGACTTCTGAAATCCTGTATTGTGAGCAGGTTGATGAACTATCAGAGTCAAGACTTGGCTCCAAAGGCTGAAAGAACTGGTGGTCGAAGTTTGGAAAAGGCCTCTCTGTTTCAGGAAAATCAAGTTCAGCCAGTAGAGCTGTAATAAAAGAGGTTGTTTTAAAAACAAACCAACCCTCCTCAAAATACCTAACTGACGTTCTGTACATTCTTTCTACATGCAGTTATGTTGTGTAGAGCTCATGGAATTCTGCACACATACAAACACCACCTTGTAAAAAAGATGATTACAAAAATCTTTA
Source organism: Phoeniculus purpureus (assembly GCA_028565055.1). Lineage (NCBI taxonomy): Eukaryota > Metazoa > Chordata > Aves > Bucerotiformes > Phoeniculidae > Phoeniculus > Phoeniculus purpureus. The sequence goes on from JAOXOE010000001.1 coordinate 111,153,482, forward strand.
CGGCATCCAATTCTTTCACTCCATCACAACATGGGTACAAAAAGGGACAACAAAGGGATACACTGATGCTTTGAAAAACTGGAGCCCATAAGCTCTCTGTTAAGTACTTGCAAGACTGCATCAGAAGTAATGTGGCCTTCCTCATACAAAACAGTGAAGCAAGCCCAGTGAAGAGCCACTTGAATGACGAAAGGAAGGTTGAAGCACCTCATGTTCAACGAGAAGCTACAAAAATGAGTTTGCTCAATCTTAAGGAAAGGCTTGGGTATGTGAGAGAAAGGGTACAGAAGTCATTGCAGTCTACATCTTAAGAGACAGCACAGGGAAGATGCTGCCAGGCTTCATGAACACTCAGAACTTGCCTAGACAAGGCCTTAAGGAAACTGGTCTAAGTTGCCTCTGCTGTGAGCAGGAAGGAGAATTTGAATTACTTAATTGCAAATCCTTCCCAATCTAGCTTTATATGTAATTATGGATTTCAACCATCCCAGGAGGAGGTGGTGCAAATTAAACTACCGGTCTTATCTATGATCTCCATGATAGCCAATACAGATGTCCATATTTTCATTGTTACAGTTTTTTAGAAAGCACACCTTACATGAATAATAAATTACTACAAGCCAAAAAAATTATTACCACAACAAATTATTATTTCTCTGAAGAGAAAGTTGTGCATGAAGTCACAGAGCTGTTATGGATAACAAACAGCCTAGCTATGGTAGCAGGAAGCTGTGCAGAACTAGTCCACGATCAGATGCATCAGTACACTCTGCTACATGGACATACATAATGCAAATTACTAAGAACAAAGCACCAAAGTTCTTGCACGTAGAATACTGACTTCAAAATGTAAACTGCATATAAGTAACACAGACCGATGAGCAACACTGGGCAAACTCCTCATCCTGCATGAGTGTACGGCACAAAAATGCTTTCAAAAGGACACAGACCTTGGAAATGAGTATTCTCCTCTGAGCAAGAGTTTAAGTCTCCAGTACTCCCCAAGATCTTCTGTATATGATTTCCTTTATAAAGGTATTTGTCACCTTCAGGTAACCAAGTTTCAGATGCTCCAGACAAATTCCCTTGCCTCTGATGCAGTCTACAAGGCAGTGAGGAATTCCAAGGGTGGCTTGCTGTGTCTCTTGAAATTCCATCTTCTGTACTGTCAGAAGACAATCCTGAAACAAAGAGCTAGATGTTCAGTTTTGCATACAAACCACCTATATGAAGTAATCTGAAAAGACACCACTTAATATCCTGAAGTATTCATAAAGAAGTCCAGGGGTTTGTTTCTTTGTTTCCTGTCAATGCTCCCACAAACCTTACTGTAAATTCCACTAATCCACTGATGATGTGGAATTAGGTAGTAGTCAATACAGCTTAGCACTTGTAGGTAGGTACAATTGGGAAATACTGAAACAATAACATCAGAAAAGAATTTTATTCACACTTACATAGAAATTGTCTAAGACTGACACCAGAAATCTGAGGGAATCAAGGCAACTGAAATCATGTTCCTAGTTAGTTGCTTAATAAAACGCAATATATCCCTTGCCAAAGCAGATGTGATTATAAAATGGCTTAGGTTGGAAATGACCTTAGAAATCATCTCATTCCAATCCCACTGCCATAGATCAGATGGCTCAGTGCCGTGTCCAACTTGGTCTTACACACTTCCAGCAAGGGGGCATCCACAATTTCTCCTGGTAACTTGTTCCAGTACCCCAACCCCTCACAGTGAGGAGTTTCTTCCTGAGATGTAATCTAAATCCTAAATCTACCCTCTTTCAGTTTGAAACCATTCCCCCTTGTCCTATGACTTTAGACTGTTGTAAAAGGTCCCTCTCTAGCTTTCCTGTAGGTGTTTTATAGTCATTTAACCTTACAACACCTGAAGAAAAGTAAAAAAACCCATCAGTACATAAGAGAGCATACACACACTCAACTCTGTGAGACCTGTAAGACTCGTTAATCAATGAGCAAGTGAAGTTCCAGACTAGCCTGCTTCAGAAGACCTTTTGTCCAGCAAGTTAGACCCAATGGGAATACACAATTTTCCTTTTACAATAAGAGAATCCCCAAATACTTACCAGTGCCAGCTTGACTTATATCCAACATTTCACCAGTCAGAAAGCTCCCAGTGGAAATTGTTGAAGCTAAGTCACAGGGCATTCCTTGCATGAAAGCCTCTGAACTCAAGCTCACAGATGATACTTTAGAAAGTACCTCCTAGGATGGAACAATGTAACCTATTAGCAGGATATCCACAGTCAAAGCTTTCAAATAACACATTTTATCTTGAGCTCAGTTCAAGTGTAGAAGCCTTCATGTTTTGCACAGTCAGGCAAATACAGCCTCATCATTGCTCGGTACAAATCATTCATACCCCATCTCATGGACATATCACGCCCCAGCAGTCCCCCCTCCCCTCTCACACAGACACATACACACACACACACACAGTGTATTACAGAGCCTCTCAGAACTGCATACAAATCATGACACCTGGAAGATTATTTCATCTTCTGGTGGTCAGATTTGGCTAATTCTCATCACAGATCCACATCAGTAGGATTGCAGATCTCAGAGGAACAGATATGCAGTACATGAAAAACTCAGAACCTTTTCAAGTCCTTTTGCACATGAGAGACTCACTTAAAAATTTACCCCTATGAAATTAAACTAAAAATATACAATATATCCTAAAATATTATCTTAGTTTCGAGGTAAGCTCTACAAAACTGCAAAAGAGAGAATGAGAATTCTTGTACTTCCAAATATTGAAGAATCAGATGTGACTATTTCATCCCAAACTGTGAATTAAAACATGGACTAAGAAAACAAAAGTCAAAAAAACCTAAGAAATCCTTCCCCTACATTTTTCACTGCAAACTACTTTAGATAAATACATTTAACATGTGCATATAAAACATGGACACTTGAAATAATTTTACATATACACATGTGCATGTTATACACAATGTTTTTTAAATGCTGGTTTCATCTCCTGACTAAACAGGATCTTTGGGAGAGGGAAAAGCAGGGATACCATTGGTGTTGATTTTAGCAAGGCTTTTGTCATGGTCTTTCACAATGTTCTTGTATCCCAGTTTGAATGTCACAACCTGTCTGGATAATCAGGTTCAGATGACTGTGATTAAAGGATTGCACTGTATCTGGAGGTGGGGAACACGTACCACAGTGCTCTGTCCTGGGACCTGTCCTCTTTAGCACCTTTGTCAATGGCCAGGAGGAGGAGATGTCATACTTTTATGAAGCTGGCAGGTGGCAGTCAGTTGGGAGGACCATCTGATACACTACATGGCCTGGCTGACATCTAAAAGAACCTCATGAGGCTGGCCCTACAGGAATCTTATGAAACACAGCAAAAGCAAATGCAAAGTCCAGCACCTGGGAAGGAAGACCCTCACCAGCAGTCCAAGCTGGGCCCTGCTTGGGGAGCAGCTCAGTGAAAAAGAGACCCTGAGTTGCAGCAGACAGTGAGGTGAGCATAAGCCTGTGGTATGCTCTAGGAGCAGAGAGGGACAACAGCATCCTATACTGTATGAAGAGGACTACAGCCAGTAGGATCCATCACAGAGATTACCTCTCTTTGACCTATGCTTGTTACACTAATGTATCTACAATACTGCCCTAGTGTTAGCCCCTTTACAATGAGATTGAAAGACTCAATCACAAAAGAGTAAGTTATGTTACATGGTTATTTTGAAATGACTTACCGTATTATCAAGACCAAATGATGACCCAGAATATGTAGAAACCCCTTCTCCAACTTCAGCAGTAAGAACTGGTGAATCTTGAGCCACGTGAGAATCGTGGGAATGGCCTAAGTACAAATGTAATAGAAGGCAATAAGGAATAGAAAGCTGCTGTTGAATTCACAGGTAGCAAATTTTTTTACACACTGGATGGCAGCAATACTCTACTGCTGCTGTCCTCAGAGCTGGATTTGGCCCATCCTTCCCATTTCTCACCTACAACATACTTTCTGCTCCACTCTACCACCAAATGAACTGTCAAACAGTGGTTCTCTTTTACCAGCCTTCCTAAAGTCTGTAACCAACATGACTGCCCTTTGCAGAGCACACAGCAAACACTAGAAATTCATGCTTTGGCTTTGCAGAATGAAACATGGCTTTGTATTACTACAATCACTTAACTGGGGTGGAGGAATCTCTTTCCCTCTAGCATTAGAATCACTGCAAAGAAAAGCTGACATCGTAAGTACTTCAGGGAAATCAGAAACCCTGATGACTTAACTATAGCATGACTACTATCACAGAACTGAATCACCTTTGGCACGATGCTCCTACACATGAAAACAAGTCAGACTGGTATTTGTGCAAAAGAAACATCAGAGAAAGCCAATTTCTGCACCCGGTGCTGACAAAAGCCTTCAAGCTTGGACAATTCTAAGATTTTAAGTGAATTGTCAAAAAACACCCACTCTAAAATAAGTATTGTTATTTCCTGTAACAATTTTCACAAAGAATCCTAAATATCGACTAGAAATTAAACAGCAGAGGTGGAGCAGTTGTCTCCCAAGGGCTTCTAGCCACAGAGGCGTTTCAAATCCCTAGCATTTAGAAAGCTCCATACTTAGGCAGATCTTGTAAAGTTAGTTTGTACCTTGTATAAGCTCAGTTTCAAATTTCTTATTGAAGGTGAAGTCTCCCTTTTCCATTTTTCTACTATACAAAAAACTGGGGAGAGGCTTCCTCTGTGAGGCAAGATTGGGTAAGTATCTACATGATGTGACACACGTTATGTGTCTTGAGATTCAATCAACAGGAAACACTCTGAAACTCATTTCATTGAGGGGATTAGAAAAAATAAATTCTAAGGTTTCCTGTAACAACTATGATCCAATAGTCTTCTAAAATAATGTAGAAGACATGAAAGGAAATATGTATTAAATATAATAATGGACTAAAAGACAAGTTGACCTATTTACTATGTTATTACATTATATCTGAATGATCTCAAGGGGCAAAGAAATCCTTAGATGGCTTCTCTCCCCTAGATTCTGATCATTTTACGACATTTTAATTGGTAACTGAACAGAGCCACTGGCAACCAAATTTGTAAATAATATGAAGAATGGTGAGAAACACAATAGCATTGAAAGAGTAAAAATTACCTCAACCTCCTGCAAAGCTGCATCTGTTACACAATATTTTTCCAAGACATATAAAATTGTAAATCTAGGAGCACAGGAGACTGGTTTCTGATCTCTTTACTACGAGTACATGACAAAGTTCTTTGGGTTAACAGGAAAGGTAACTTTCATGGTTTGAGAAGAAGGCGGCGGCAAGGTGCTCCTTGGTTGGATGCAGTAGTAGTGTGACGGAGTCTACGTACACTGCAGAAACCTGCTCCTTAGTGCACAACATAGGAGACAGAGGATTCTGAAAATGAGCAAGGCCTTGAAGAAAATTCCTTGAATCAGCATGAAAACTGTGATCAAGTAATCTCTTGCTATTTAAGTATCTCCACAGAAGAAAAAATGCCCAGTACAAAAGATTTCTGAAGCCCAGTGTCAGCTTATCTTTGCAAAGTCACTGAAGAAGCAGTGACTAGAAATGACTGTCAAGACACTTAGACCTGAAAACAGACCACTTATTTTATAATTTGTTTTAAAAAAATAAATGCTGGAACCAAAAAACTCTCCATTTCCTGATACCCTCATATCAAAATTAGGTTAGCATTAGATTAGCATTAAATAGCACTGCATGATCTTTAACTAGTCAGGCCATATGCTACAAACAAACAGGAGTAAAACTAGCAGTGCTTAATGGTACTCACAGAATTCTTCAAAGGAAGAGAAGATCTCACCTGAATCATATGAATTTTCAGCAGTCATCATCAGCAACTCTTGTAATAATTTGCCTGACTGTTTACTTTGCCTTGGACTTCCATCAGAGGTGTGTTCCTTGTAGTTTGTCATGCTTAGCATGCCTTCTTCACAAAGAGTATGACTGTAGTGCTTCCTGTATCCCAACTCCCCAGTGGCTGAACTGGGAGAAGATTCTATACCAGCAGAATCTGTTTTATCTGAATACAAATAATTTGTAATTAGTAGAGATACAGTAATGGTTTGCACTTCATGAAAAACATTTAGATACACATTCTACTCTACAGAAATAGCCCGCTGAATTTATACAGTGCTTCATTTTAATAAAGTTAGCCATACCAGGCCAGCAAAAACCTTTGCGCTACAGTCTACGGATTATACAGGTCGCAAGATCATACAGTGCGTGGGGCTCTCAAATTGTAATTCCTAACTTGCAATCACATTTGAGAAGGTAAACACATTCTTCAATTAAAACCTTCACCAACAAAACTTATTTAATCAATGTACAGTTTGGTCCACAAGAATTGTTCTGCATAAACCGATGCTGACTACCATTAAACACTTCTCTTTAATTAAAAAATGTCCCAAAAGAGTTGTTTTATTATTCCACTCAAGATGAATGCCAGTGTGACAGGCCCATAGTTAGTTCGGTTATTCTGATATTTAAAAGCACTGGCACAATATTAAAATGTGTGTAAAAATGCATTTTATTGGTTATGAAGAGACTTTAAAAAATGTTTACGTTTAGAAAACATCGGTTTCAACAGTATCAGTATCATTAACAGTACCTGCTAACTGGTGTTCCTTGCAGAGAATTACAAAGCATTGCATGCAGACTGTAACAAAGATACTCAGAAAATGAAAATTGCTTTGTGTAGCTCTCTGAAATGTTTACAAAGTGTTTCATAATTGGAAGGCAAAAAAAGACTAAAACTTTCAAAGTAACCTGGTATTAACTCCTTATTCAAAAGATTTCATGGTCATTTTCTCGGTATGCTCAAAAACTAAGTCTTTAAATACCATCCATCAACACTGTTGGTTCTCTTTACTATCAATGTGCTGCTAAAACTCACTCTGGCCAACAGAAAAATCAACGGAATTAGAGTGAATTTCCTTTTCTTGATGCAATTCTGTATTGATTATGTTTTTCAGGCAGATGCTGACAGGATAAGCTTTTCTCAACTACAACTCCGCTATAATTTATATACTTATAAATTGTAAGTATAGAAATACACCTAGTTATATAAGCATATAAATTTACATACCTATAAATCATACCTTTAAAACAAATCAGTTATTATTTCATAAATTGATAATCTCAAAGACTCTAATCTATATTTCTCAGGAACAGCAGCATTTACTCTACATGCCATATCCACATACATATTACCTGCAATAGAAACGTTGCAGCTCTTCGGTGTGTCTACCTCTGGTATAACACTAAGTTCATGTTGTTCCAAACTAAAGCCTAACTTGACTTTTGTCACCGGTGGTTTGGAAGATCTCCATTTCTGTTGTCTACATACAACTCTCTCAGACTGTTCTGTAACACAAAGTTTAGCTTGTTGCAAAATTAATAAAATTAACTTGGAGATGTTAATTTGGCTGCAAAATGAGAAAATACTATACAGTTACATATACCAGTTTGTTCAGCTGGACCAATGCACTGTGAAGTCATTTCACTTCCATGACATCTACTGCTTCCACAATTCTCTTGCTGGTTGGTTGTTGAAACTTCAGAAAAGCCAGTCCTATTCATCCAGTCTGTCTTTTCTTCATTTGTGCTGATACGTCTCACCTTGGAAGGAGGCGGGATTTTGAGGAGGAGGAAAGCAACAGTGTAAGATTTACACAGGTTTATCAAATCAGCATTTTTTTGTGTGAGTACTCCATGCAGGAGAATATCGAGCACTTTAAGAAAATAGTTCAAGTATGCAAGATGCTGGACAGACTTGCTCAGCTTTCCAAAAAACTATTTGGACAGTAAGATGTTTTATTTAGCTCTACAAATATAATGGGATAAAATACAAGCATCTGCAAAGCCTTTGTTAGATTAAATCAGAACACTCTGCATTTTTAGTGGGAACAATTCCTGGAAGTCTGCTTTTAGTTTTTCAGATCCTGAATTCAGGAATTTTAGCTGCTGAGAGACTGCTTAAGTTCACACTATTTCTGTTAGACTGAAGAAAACAGCACTTTTGGGGGTTACGGAGAACTACTGATTACAAATTACAAGTTCTAATTAAATTTTTAATTATGGTAAAGCACCTAAAACTATCAACACTCCATGGGATTTGCTAATTGTAGCATTTATTCTTAAGTTCGGTCACAACACAAAACATTTCTAAAGCTTACTTGCTTGTTCAGAAGTTCTTTCAAAGCCTCTTGCTGCTTCCGCATCTGTTCCTTCAATTTATCTTGCCTCTGTAGCAGCAGTTGTTCCTGTAATTTCTGTCTAGAAAGAAGAGCTTGTCTTTGTGCATCTACCTCCTCTTGCAATCCTTTCAAATACTTCTGCTGAGCTTGGATGCTTTCTGATGAGGCCAACACTCTGTCCCTTAAATTCAGTATCCCAGAATTTAATAAAGATGCATCTTCCATTTTTGATACAGAGAATTCCTCAACCCCCTGTGCTTTAGATTCTTCATGAGATAAACCTATGGATTCAGAAACATTGAGGGGTTGGGGTTGTTCAAGGCTTGTTTTGATGGTGCTCTCTGAAGATCCCTGTTGATACACCAAAGAATCAACCAAGGCTGTCTGAACTACACGAGATCTCTTTACTGCTGCAGTGATGGGTGCCTTAAGCGAAGGCTCTTCTCCAGCTTCTGTCTCTCCTTTATGGTTCAACATCTTCTGCAATGATTCTTTAACATACACTGTTTCCGATGCCTCAGTGGAATCTTCTGCAGGCAAAGCAAATCTAGCATGTTGTACTTGTGCTTCTGGTTGCATTCTTACTGCAGTGACATCTTTCATGACTAACCTTGAAGGTAGCTGGAACTGAGCCAGTTCTCTGACATAGTTATCGGAGGTTTCCAACACTCCCATTTGTTCCTGTGAAGGAGAGCCACATGGCAAGCAAAACCCCTCATGCTTCCATTTTGATGCTTCTAAAAACAGTGCATGTCCGTCAGGGCAAGTGTTACGTATTTGCTCTTCATGTTTCTGTGAAGATGTGTTTTTCAACACATACAATGGTCCTGAAAACACAGGTAGTGACCGGCCATACTCTTGTGCATTAACTTGTTCAGATGGCTGGCACTGTGTCAGCTGCACTCCTTGACTCTGTAGAAGTGGTTCTGGTATAGGCTTTAAATTAAGTGATTTTGCTTCCACAGAGCTCAAAGGTGTTGCAGAATTAGACAAGTATCTTTGCTTCAACTTATCCTGATACTCCTGTAGACGCTTTCTCGCTTCTGCAATAGTCTGTTTGTGCAGCCTAAACAGAACAAAAACACAAATAATGAAGAGGTGCCAATATTAATTCAAAACAAACTGTAACAAACAAGTGAAACAAACAAGTTTGACTTCCATTTCATAAAGGAATTTACCTATTTTGCTGCAGAAGGCGCTGTTGATAACTACGAATCATCTGTAAATGGCTATCTTCTTTCAGAGTCGTGGTTTCTGATTCAGCATTATTTCCAGTCTAATCAAAAATTTAAAAATTAAGTGTACATACACAGATAATTCACAGAAAACTACTAAAGCAACAACCTTGAGCTCAACGTTCTTTCCTCTTCTATAAATTTACAAATCCACTCTACCACTGTTTGAAGTCTGTGACATTTCAGCCTAAGGCAATGAAACGAAAGCAGTTTCTAACAGATGGCCTACAACTACAGTTTCCCTTGGCAAATGGAGCATGCACCACACAACAGCTTAGCTCAGAGATTAACATTCCCAGTAGCAAACTCAGTGAGCAATGATCCAAGAGAGCTTGAAAACACATCAAGGCAATCACAGTCTCAGAAGATACAGGTTCTGTAAATGGTTCAAGAGTTTGAAAACAAAAAATAATTACTTTCCTTCAACAGCCAATAAATTCCTCTCTTGTAAGTAGCTGTTTGAGATTTAGAGAGACAAAAATGTAAAGGAGGGCTTTTTAGTGAAATTTTTATTATTTTCATCTTCAAAAAGGATGCACATACATGCACAATCATTATATATACGACTCTAATCAGGTTTTACTAACAGGTGTTTTAAACAGACAAGCCATTCCTAGGACTATGCAAAAGCAATCCAATATTCCAAGTCCAGTGGTTTGTGGAAATACAAGTTTCTGCAGTAGACACAGGAAGTTTTTCTATATATAGCCTTCAGATTTATTGCCCAAGAAATAAAAAACTGTCAACTGGTGTAATTTTAAATTGGCAAGTGGCTCTCTTGATTTTCATAATGAGGGTAATTACAAAAACAATACACAGTTTTCCACAATTCTTCACCTCATGTTCGATTCTGTTCTGTTGATCTGTAGATGGAGCCCTGTGGTTTTGTACCACCTCACTTTGCTGTTCCTCCTCTTTTTTTTTCTTAGCATTCTCCAAACAGTTTTGCATTTGGATCTTCAGCAAGTCAGCCTCTAATCGTGCTTTTTCTTCTTCAATTTGTTTCAGCAAGGCCAGCTGTTCCTGTTTCTGTTGCTCTATTTGTTCATACTGTTAAGAAAAATAAGGTTGTAGCTCCAGAACTGAATGATAAAGAAATCAAAGAACCCTCACACACACCAAGACACACAAAAAGCCTGTTCCCTCTTGCAGCAGAAATGTTACTCTTTGTGACAGACATTTCCAAACTGTAAGATGCATTTAAAAATAGTTCTCCAAAGCTTACAAGAATAATTTGTTTTACTGGCTAGATACCTCTAATAGTGCCTGAATCCATTTACTAATCCACTATTATCTGTTCACATATTAATAGAAGAGATAAAATCAGAATCTAACTGTTCAAGAGACACAATCATTTTTCCAAAGACTGCAGAAGTCTTTTTCTTAAACTGAATACAGAAATCTACTTTGCATTTTATAGAGCTTTTCCTCGAGTTCAAACAGATTTATATGTTAATTCAAGCCTCACAAAACTTGTGAGATAAATAATGTAGAATCACTTTCAGAGCACTCCATGTATCTCTGCTTTGCTTACTTTTATTCTTTTTCCATGTACCTATCAGCTACAAATTACGTAGACCTACATGTAGCAACAGTATCTATAATTTCAGAATGGAAGTTAAGAGAATTTCCAAGTACGGGTAGAGATGAAGTTGACAACTGCTTTCAATGAGACAGTCTGAAGGGGGATGTGGAAAAGAGCAACCTGAGAAAAATCTGGAGAACAGTTAATGTGGACATAGCAACATGTACACCACACTCACAGAGGATTTGCTGGAGTATTTTAGCTAATCAATACTATTTAAACCACCACATAACAGCTGGTAGGTGTCTAAGGATACAACAGAAAGGAAAACATAATTATACATATAATAGACACAACGTATGCAATGAAATAATACCAAGTTGTTGTTTACGAAATATAACAAATACAGCATTCGCATAGATACAAACACTTTCTGCATTTATTTCTTAATTAAATGAAATGAAAAACCAAAATACAAAAGATTTGTAAGGTTTTCTTGTAGCTTGAAACACAATCCCACAGACCTTCCTATGTTACTACACCAGGTTAGTAAAGTTTTCACTGAGTTGTGCACTGTTGAGTTCTTTCTTAAAAAAGAGGTATTAGTATCAACAACAGGGATTCTCACTTAATCATAGGGTAGCATCCTTCACCTATAGCACCTGTTTGATTTTAAGAAACTGGGTTTTTTCCACTCTAAACTCCAGCTAGAGCCTTGTCATTTTTTAGTAAGTTAATGCACATACTAAGTACTAGGTTTCAGTGTTATAAGCATGTTTAAAAGGTCTACAGCTGCTGTATAATCTGAAGCATTTTAAAGTCTTCTGTCAATCCCTTTTTTTACATCGTAACAGATATAAGAACACACAAACACTTACCCACTTTTGTTTCTCCTCTTCCACTCTAATTGTAGCTGATTGCTCTTGAGGATGAATTAGAACAGATTTTTCAGCTGCAACTGTATTTTCCAACATTTTCACAGAGTCTAAAATACACACATTATTTAACTGTAACTGCAATCAGAAAAAACCTGGAATCTTCCTCATATCTTGCTTTAGTTTCACAACCCTTCTAAACCAAAGATATAAGCTGCTCTCAAACAGATTACCATCCCACTACTCTGCCTGTCTCCACAAGCTGGCAAATCAGTTTTTTGTATTATTTAAGCCTTTAAGAGCCCTTTATCATGTATCTTTCTTGAGTATAAAGCAAGGGCCCAGCCTGAAGAGGACTGAAGATTGCTTCTACCCAGATTACTTGGTAGCCTGGTCATCCTGAAGAATAAAAAGCCCCACATTAACCTCTTTGATCCAAGAGGGTCTAAAGCTGGCACTCTGGCCAAATGATCTGACATTTGGCTACTGTGCAAAGAGCAAGTCTTCATCCTGTACTATCAGCCTGAAAGGGCAGCACATTTTCCCCAGAGGAATGTTTTCACTCATGCTGCATTCTCCAACCTCCAGGCAAGCCCAGCGTATCTTGATCACTTTTATACTTCAGAAATCACACTTAACATACAAGTTCACCAACTTCAGCACTAGCATCACCAACAGAGCACAAAGGACAAATGGGAAGTAACCCAAAATTACTTGGATTAAAAAAAAAAGGAACATCTAATTGCTAAAAGTTTCATTTTTGTAAAAAGGCTTTTCACATTGGTGCCTAAAAGCAGAATACAACCCATGAGTTCAGACACATCACCCCATGCTTGTCTTGTGCATTTCTAGCTGTCAATCTGAAACATTTGGCTTCTCCAGGTCAACAGGTACAGAACTTCTACTCCCCATGTTGACCTGAGAATTCCATTCCTGCGAACACCTAAGTAAAGCACGGCAACACCAAGTGTGACAGCTACTTGCATGAGATTTAAAAGAGCAAGGTATTTTGGACATACTTACTTCACAAGATCTTAACGGGCAAGCTGGACACAGGGGCAAAAATCTTTCCTATTTGTGGTTTCTACAAGTCCACCATGCACCATGGGAAGACAGGAGAATTGTACTTTACAGCAATATGACAAAACAGCACCACTGAAAATTCCTTGAACAGGTTTGCTCCTACATGGCAAATTTGGATGCAAATATGTATTACATACCTTTGGCTCCACATCCTGTATATTTATGTTGCTCAGAGTGAAGTCCTAAATCACATAATGGTCTCTTTTCGCTTGCAATTGTGCCCGATTCAACAGTCTCAATTTCACTTTGAATCTCCTCACTTTTTGATGTACGCTGCTCTTTCTGGCTTCTAATTTTGTTCAGCAATTTCTTTAAGGCAAGTTTTGACTGAGGTTGATGAGGTTTCACTTCTTCGTGATCTATAAAGAACATACACCAGTTTGGGGTAATCACTGAATCATCACAAAGTGGAGGTTGGAAGGGACCACTGGAGATCATCCAGTCCTCTGTTAAAACATTCACCTACAGCAGGCTGCACAGGATCGTGTGCAGGTGGACTCTGAATGTCTCCAGAGAATTTGATTCTGCAATCTCTCTTGGGCAACTTGTTCCATCACAGAACCGTTTTGGTTGGAAGAGACCTTTAAGATCACTTAGTCCAACCACTAGCAAAGCACTACCATACCACCATTAAACCATGTCCCTCAGCACCACAGTTATGTCTTTTCAAATGGCTGGTTGGTAACTCTACCACTTTCCTGGGATGCTGCCTTCAATATGCCGTTTGGATAAGCTGTTTTGTGAATAAATTTTTACTAATAGCCAATCTAAACCACTCCTGAATATCTTAACATTAGAAAGACAAACCTCCTCGGTTTTTAGTGTTTTTTTCTTTTTAATTACTTACACTTGGATAAAAAGAAATCCAACCTATTATCAGGTATACTACAATGATTTAAAAGCTCATCAGTATTTTCCTCTAACCTGCAAGACAGAAGCAGTAATTTAAATCTTCATGCTATAAAAGGGCAACTAAGCTAGTTGTAGTGTTTCACACTCAGACCAGTCCTAGACTGTACTGTTTGCAAAAACATGTAGTTGTCATGTTAAACCTAGCCAGACACAAACCCAACACAGCAGTACTATCTTACCTACCCTCTCCTTTGTATTAGCCCTGGAAGCACAATGTATCCCAGACCAAAACCCAGACTGTGCCAGCAGAGGCATGTGGCAGAAATGCTTGGCCAAACAAAAGTTTCCTAGCATGCTCCTTGTTCACATCATATTATCTGGTGCATGCCACAAGCAAAGAGCACACACACACAAATACAACTGTTGCAGCCTACTCACAATATGGAGCAACTCCATCACAAGCCTGAACATAAAGGACATGAAGAGACTTTCATAGGAAGTAAAGCTTTAACTTTTGAAATATTTCCAAACAGAAAATACTAAGGTCACATACCAGCACTGTCACACTCACCTATAATTTACATCAATTATATAGGAATAATTATGGATACTAACAATGCAGTTCTTACAGCAATTAAAAATGACTCTCACTATATTAATACAGTGAAGTATATTATTCATAATCATTAGAGCATTGTTATTCATGACAAACATCATAAACCACGCGACACCAAAATACTCAGCAGGCATTCATTAAGGAATTTTTAAGACATGTTAGTACTAAACTGAATGTATGTAATACATTTGACAAAATGTCTTCTATTATAAAACTAAAAAGTTTAAGTTAAATGTAAAGTTTAAAAGCTTTACTTTCTGATCTATTCGGGAGCTCCTCTTCTACCACCTGGCCTGATTCTTGTTGAGTATCACAAGCAGATTCCTGCTCCAAAGAGATATCGAGTTCATTATCCTGAGATCTGTCAGAAGGGGCTGGCAAAGGTTGTGGCTCAAACTGCAAAACCAAGTCTCCTTTCATTTCTAATTAAAAGAACAAAAGCACACAATATAACCAGTTAGAATAAAAAAAAACAACCAAACACTGCAACACTACATACAAATCCTAAGTTCACATATCAATCAATATCTTCTTTCACTACAGATTTAATCTGACTTTCTTACTTTAAGAAGATTCAAAATTATTTAGATAATTCACCATCTGCTCAGAAATTCTAGTTTTCCACTAGAACAGTGTATGTTTTTCAACTAAAAGTTTATGTGATAAAAAGCTTGGCTTTAAACACAAAGCAACATGCACGAACACTTAGATGTAGGAATATCTCAATAACTTCATCAGGGAAAAGATGCATCCTGCATCTTTTCATAGGGTGACGCAGACGCATGTAGCAACCCTTAACCAAACTAACAGTAGTTTGGTACAGATTCCAGAAAAGGTAAAAGCTTGAGCCATAGCCAAGGCAAGAACTCCTCTAGAAAACTCAAAAAGGAGCAGAGCACCACTGAATTCTAAGTGGGCCATATTACATTTCGTGAATTGATTTTGGTGTGTAGAAAAGGCGAACAGAAGGTGCTATTCAGAGGGGTTTTGCTTAACCTTAAGCATGTCTGTAGGTGTAGGTAGTATCATTTTAAGCAATACTTAAAGGTCATCAGCATTAGAGATAAGCCTTGGGGTTTGCACTTTTAATTTGCCTATTCTTATGTGAATTTTCCCTTTAGGTCTATGAAGTGAACTCTAAGATAGTGGAGTAGAGCTAGTTGTGTGGAATACCACCTAGCTCCCATGTTTGTGCAAGCCTATATTAAAGAAATATCTCAACCCTGTGTGTGTTCTGGCTTGCACACTGGATAAAGGGTAGAGAATCCATTTTTGTAACACTGAGCACATGAGCTGGCAGTACTGTAAGTTGAGGGCACAAGAAGTCTCCCACTGTATGCAATTTGTTATTCTGACAAACACGTGGTACACATGCCAATATCGACAAAAGGTCATCTGGCCTGCTCTTCTTAGTCTGTCTTATCGTATTGCTGGGATTAAGTTGATGTCTAAGCGAGCCTTCTTTGAGCAACCCGTGCTAAGCAATGTGACAGTGATTTCTCCTTGAGCCAAAATGCCTCTAAAGTTGTGCCTCTAAGCAACAACATCTTTTACTCATAGGTCATTGGATGAGCGCAATTTGAGTTCTCCCTGGATGGCAACTGAATTGGCACAACAGGCAACCCTCCCCTTGAACAGGGATGCCTCTCAGTGTTAAGAGGTAGCAGTCAGATGGCTTAAATAAGTAAGTTTTAAATAGAAATAATAACTTAAGAATTACAATGTGCGTTAGTATGCTTTTTGCTTAGAATTAGTAGTTAAATTTGCTGAAGCCTTAGGTTACAAGCTGTAGTCTTTCACATCGATCTGCTAAACTTGCACTGGAAGTGTACCTACTGGAGCAAAACAGGACCTCCGGAGCCAACACAAACCAGAAGGCGGCTACAACCATTAACAACAGCTGCAACTATAACAGCCTGTCTGGAGACAGTGAAGAAATTCAGTAAGTCAGAAGATATGAGACCAGAATCTCTCACGGATCAAATGAGCATGTGAACAGTGTGTGAAGAGTGTGGGAGGGGGTGAGTAGTTTATAAGGGTATGATGCCCAGGGATTTCCCTTGCAGCACCCAGCTCACACCAATCCTGCTGCTGAACCACTCTATTAAATTATTTTGTTTTACATGATTCAATGTCTGAGACTGTTTCAGCAAAGAACATGTTTTGAACTTTGGAAGGATCTAACTCCAGACACCCAGACAAGTAAGTGACTGACAGCCTGATGGTTGAACATCTAATGAATCCATGCAGCTAATTCCTTTTACAAATTCATGTTAAAATCACTTTTGCTAATAGTTTTGCCAGTGATTAAGTGATCTAAAACTTTCCTTTGTGATACAGAGCTGTCACAGCAGAGTGACTATTACATGCTCCAGGTGCAAGATCCTAGAAGACTTAGTTGACAGGAGATCCCTTTACCAACTGGGAAGGATACCACCTACAAGGAGTGTGAGACACCATGGATGTACACTTATTATTGATAGTTAGGGGAGGAACCAAAGGCAGAGAAATGAAAGAATCAAATTGGTCTGCAAAGAAAAAAAAAAAGTAAGAATAAGAGGATAAAAGGAGCCAGTCAATACATTCATCTAGCCATGCACTGTGTCAGACAGTCTGTCCTGGCTTCTCACTAAATTCCAGATCTGGCTGTTTTCCTGGATGAAGAGTCCTGGTTTGTGTGCATGTGTGTGAATGGGTACACTTAAGAGCCAGCCACTGGAGTGAGGACCAAAAGTCACAGGGCCACATGCATCCAGCACACCGATAGCTGTAGAGACCAGAATGAGCACATACTATATGGGTATAAGCATCAGCATAGCATTGCTAGCAAACGGCAAGGTAAAAACTAGCCAGAATGATTAAGAGGTCTAGAAGGTAGGTATCAAGCAACTGTAAGCTGCTGGATACTGAAGAGATCAGGAGATCTGCAAGTTGCATAGCAGAAAGATATGAAGATCTAAGCATCCCAGCTGGCTCAGAGTCAACTAATCAGCTAAGAAAC
Source organism: Phoeniculus purpureus (assembly GCA_028565055.1). Taxonomy (NCBI): domain Eukaryota; kingdom Metazoa; phylum Chordata; class Aves; order Bucerotiformes; family Phoeniculidae; genus Phoeniculus; species Phoeniculus purpureus. The sequence goes on from JAOXOE010000001.1 coordinate 111,170,923, forward strand.
CTGCCAGCACATATCCATGGATCTCAAAGAAAACTGGAAACAAGATGATCCAGGGTTAGCTACTGGGTAGAGCAAGTATTTAAGGTCAGTTACCACAAGGATCCATATCATGTGCATGTCTGTGCACACGTCCACATCCCCAACTGGTCTGTGTAACAACTGGACTGGACCAGCAGCCCTTGGGGGCGTCAAATGCCCAGGAGCCACCATTCCCATCTGCCCATGGAGACTACAGATGGAGGGCTAGATGAGTCTCTAAATCCACTTACTAGAGAGCTCACAGCACATATTTGATCATAGCAGTGCATATGCGGACACGAGGTAAATGGAAGGATACATGGATACATCCTGATGAATTACTGGTTATCTAAGACCTACTACTGGGGGATCCACAGTGTGACAGGTGGAGACCTGGGATGAGTCTGTATAGTCTATTAGTGGGTTAGACTATTAGTGTCTAAGATCAGCTGCTGGAGGGATCCGTGTTGTACAGACAGATGTATATCCCACTAGGAGGCCTGCATCCTGACCAGCCCGTGAACAGGACAAGGCCATCTGTGCTGTCTGTATTTAATGTGAGTCCTTCATTTTCTACATGGGCCTGTGTGACCAGCTGTGTGTGCATACCAAAAGCCTGTTCATGTGTGTTTCTTTAATGCAAACACACACACAGCTACTGGTAGACCTGGGAACGGGCAGTTGCAGCAGCCTCTCCTGTAGTGGGCTACCAGATTCCGTAACCTCTGACAAATCACTTACTCCCATGTTCACTGTACATATCTTCAAATGCAAACTCCAATTCTCTTTGCCATTCTTCTTTCATTTCTGTACGTTTGTAGGCAGGCACAACAAGTTGATGTGGCATCTGTCCTACAATCTGTTTTCTGCACGTCCGATCCATATTCTGCATCTGCTCCAGTTCTTTCAGTAGCTTTTCCCTATCCTTCAAATACAAAGAAGAGATAACAAACATTCAGTGCTCAATTCAAACAGCCATATGCCAGGACTGACAAAACACTTACATTTGGTTACCAGAAAGTCTGTCTAATCCTTACTGTTTCAAATTAATTTCATCCAAGGGGGAATGTGCTTCCTGAGAAAGCTGTATATGACCTTCACATAAAGAGTCATCAATACTATACAGAAAAACCAATGTGAAAAGATCAGACTGTACACCTGTAAGCCAACTTTCCCAAACAATAAGCAAATAGTTTGCTGGTTTTTAAAACGCATTCTGAAAAATCCATTTCATCCAGGAATTTTACTTCTGTAACTGTAATTCCTTTCCTAATCACCTACCTACTGGTCACGGGATATTAAAAACAAGCACAACTACTTTGCCTACCTGAGCCAGATGGACCTTCTTCAAGGCATGACTTCCTCGGAGATGTGCCTTTTCCAGCTGCTCTCTTCTCTCCCTCTCTGCCTCTCTGTGTAGCTCCTCCAAGCGTTTCCCTTCTTCTTCAGCAGCTAACCGAGCATCTGGCTAGCAGTCAATCAACAATTAGTCCAGGAAGTTCTTTATGGTAGTTTAAAGCATATGTAACAATAAATTAATAATTCTGCAGCAAACACACTTTAAATAGTTTTTTTACCCTTGGTGTGTTCTAGCTTCAAGCTGTACTAGTGACAATCATTTGTATGATTTGTTAGAGCAGACTGGTTATTTTTTCCCACAATACAAGCTAAAACGAATAGTAGAGTCAGTATTACAGACAGACTCTTCTATCCTCATAGTTTTATTTTCAATGAAGTGGGAAAATAAAAAACCAACCCAGAAACATTTCCATTCTCATTAAGGAAGCCAGAAATTCTCTGCAATTTTTAAATAAGAAAAAACTAACACCTGAGAATTAAAAAATACTCGAGTCAAAAAATAAATACAAAAAGTATTTTACATAAGCAAAGCTATAAAGATGAACATTTTTTAATGTTCCATGACAATGGTGAACGAACTACAGCATCTTCTCTTATTGTTTAGACCTAGTTCTTCAAACATTAAGGAAACCTACAATTTCATGAACAAAACTGTGATGAATGCACTGAATAAAGCACAGAAATTAATTTATTGCAAGAGCTTTTCTAGTCTAAAAGAGTCTGATGCGATAGCTAAAGCATTAATTGTATTTTGGAAACAATGGGGTTGAAGTCTGCATTAACAATAAATCTGTTTGAGAGCTAATAGATAACAAGAACTGGAACATGTGTGTCTGATAAGAAGGAGAATAAGAGAAAACCAGTTGAAGCCAGTCTTGTGGGGTATGAAAGCCAGCTGGAAGTGCAGGGGAATGAAGAGGCTAAAATTGGGCAAAAGAAGAAGCTGAGCTAGGACATAAGAGACCCTGAACTCATGAACACTGTTGCCAGAGGGCTCAAGTGTACAGCTGCAAGAAGAATCAGCAGATGTAAATAGATCCTTGGGAAACACAATATGTAAAAGATTGAGTTGAATATGTGTGAGATCTGTCTGTAAATAAGCATTTATAGGCTGGAATAATCTTAGAGGTCTTTTCCAGCCTCAATAATTCTGTGATTCAGCAGCTCGCCAGCACAGGTAGCTTGAGGAATTATTCTCCTCTTGCTTGGAGCAGTAAAGGAATGCCACTTTCAAAAACCACACCTTTGGGTGTCTTAAGTTTGTGAAGCAGCTGATTCAACAGTAGAATTTGGTGTCTCAGGTGAAACTCATCCCTTGATACTTGATGGTTCCAGAGTTTCTTTTGTAAGTAAAAGCATTCCTTTCAAGTGTTTGGGTTCAGTCTTGGCAAATGAGCCTTGCAGGATCAAAGGGTAGTTTGAGGCCTCCACTGGTTCTGGGGTTTGAGTCCCCATTGGTTCTGGGGTTACAGTCCCTAGGGGTTTTGAGGTTTGAATCTTCTATTGCTTTGGAAATATACTGGGATTTCCATTTTAGTTAGTAATAATGTTTCTCTGAGATTTGATAATTCACTGGCAATTTCCTTACTGTTTGTATTTTATTTTAAGAGTTTGCTTTTGTGACTTTGTTAGTTAACGGGGATCAGGATAATCAAAAGTGAAATAGGTGTAGGGGTTTGAGTCCCCACTTGTGTGTTTGTCATTGTCTTACAGGTCTCGTGCAGAATTCTGTATGGTTATCAGTCTCTGTGATATTTGTTAGATTGCTTGTTTCCCATCACAATTTAAGTCAGCCGAGGAGGAGGGAACTGTGAAAAACTCTCCTCTTGGATGTATTTTAGAAAATTGGAAAGAATATAGTAATGTCCCTGGGGCAGTACACATAAACAAGATTTGATTAAATATTGTAATCAATGATGGCCACTGTATAAATTGGTGAGAAGGGATAAGTGGCCAAAGAATGGAACTTTGAAGCATGATACTGCTATAATTAGCTGTTTTTTAAGGAGGGAGGACAAATGGGATGAAACCAACCAGGCTGAAATGTTTTTTGTTCTAAAGAACAAACTTAAGTTGCAAAAAAAAAAAAAAATGCAGTACAAATAGGGCACCTTAAGATCTGTTGCCGCTGGTGTTAGAAAGACAGGGAGGAATGAGAAAAGAGAAGGCCACTGATGGATGTTGTTTGGCCTGCAGCATAGGACAAAGGTGTTTTACATGGGTACCGCAGGAAGTGGAATACAGTATTGAATTACTAAGCTTGGTAAGGAGAGAAGGAAGGAGGAAGGCTAGGGGAGCAGAAGTGGGGCATGAACTAGGAATAGTAGTGAGAACTCTGTTGACAAGAGAAGAGGATGAAAATAAAAAAGACTTAAGGCAGACCCTTATAGCTGGAAGAACTCGTGGACAATGAAGGGATGCTTTAGGTGCCCCACTTAGGCAAGTGGTAGGAGATGATGGTCTGGTAAGGATGAAAGTTCCCTTTTCGATTACTGACCTAGGCAACTGGAAAGCAATTGTGGGAGAATATTGAGAAGACCCCAAGAGAGCTGCCACTGCTTTTTGAACTGGTGATTTGAACTCAGGATCTGAACTGGAATGATATTCAGGCATTGTCACAACTCGTGTTTGATAGTACAGAAAGAGATATGACAATAAGGACAGCACAGGGCAAGGCTGACCAACAGCCTCTAAATGGTCTGAGAAATGTTCAAACCCTCAGGCAGCTGCCATCAACTGACCCTGAATGGGACCTAAATAGAATGGCAAGCTTGCAAAGGCTACAGCAATATCAGAGATTGATTTTACATGGTATTAGACATGCAGTTTCTAAGGTACCTAACTGGTCAAAGTTGTATGAAATAAAGCAGGACAAGAGGGAGTCTCCTACAGACTTTTTGAACAAACTTGAGGAGAAAGCCCGAAAGCATGCCACCTTAAATATGGACTCCAAGGAGAGGAAGTCACAGCTGGCATTCTTATTCATCAGACAATCAGCACATGACATTAGATGAAGACTGCATAAACCTGAAGGGGCAGTGTACGGTTAGAGAAAACTGAGTTAGCTGAAGGATGAACCCTGGAACCAGAGTTAGCTGTTTGACCTTTGAATGAAAATACCATACAGTCACTTGTAGAGAAACATTGGGAGCAGCAGACAGAACAAGGAGAACTTGGAACACAACACATTCTATTGTAGTAGTTAAAGCGACCTTTGTAGATAATGAACTTGCAGAGCTAATGAAAGAAAGTGTTTTGTGCAACTTGATATAGTTTGCTTGCATCAGCACTTTAAAGTTATATAAGCAACACTGTATGCTCAATAAAATGTCTTCGATCCACAATCAGACTCCATGACAAGTACACTACAGGGCAGATGCAAGGGATTTGGTAAGGCTGTTGGATGCAGCCTGGGTTGTATATCAGAAGAGATACCAACAAAAGAACAGAGAATTGCCAGACATCGCAGCATTAGAAGCGAGAGGCAGAGAGAGAAAAGTCAGAAAGGGAAGACAGCTACTCAGAAAAATCAATGCACCTTCTGTAAGGAGAGACACTGGGGAAAAAAAAGTGTCCTCAACAACAGGCACAGAAGCAAAAGATACTGGTAGCATTACTCCAGAAGGACAGTACATCTTCAGCTCAAGTGCATGAAGATTTGTTCCCAGCAGAGTTTCTGCTTACAGCAGAGCTGCAGAATGAGAAAATAAGAGTTTTTAGTAGACAGAGAAGCCACATACTCAGTCTCAAACCGTTCAGCGGGGGACTTAAGCGTAGACAAAATAAGCATTGTTGGTATCACAAGGGTAAAGGAAACAAGGCCATTTTTCAAACCAATGGTACTGAAACTGGGAAAACAGTGGATAACTAATCAGTTCTTGTGACCTACCTAGGTCACCAAAATCTCTGCTAGACAGGGATCTCCCAGAGAAATTTGAAGCAGATACTAAATTTAAACATGGAGATGTCAAAATCATTACACCAGAATCTAAAGGAATAAAAGCATGAGTTTATATCACAGAATCACTTTGGTTGGAAAAGACCTCTGGGATAATAGAGTCCAACCATCTACCCTACCTTACAAGTTTACCCCTAAACCATATCCCTCAACACCTCATCCAAACGATCTTTAAACACATCCAGGGATGGTGACTCAACCACCTCTCTGGGGAGCCCATTCCAGTGCTTGACCCACCCTTTCTGTGAAAAAAATTTTCCTAATGTCAAGTATAAATCTTGTTCAAGTTACCCTGTTGTAACTTGAACCCATTCCCTCTTGTTCAGTCGCTAATTGTTTGTGAGAAGAGACCAGCACCAACCACTCCACAACATCCTTCCCAGTAGTTGTAGAGAGTGATGAGGTCTCCTCTCAGTCTCCTCTTCTTCAAACTAAAGAGCACTGGCTCTTTCAGTCTTTCCTCATGAGATTTATTCTCCAGGCCCTTCACCAGCTTAGTTGCCCTCCTCTGCACCTGCTCCAGCACCTCCACATCTCTCTGATATTGAGGTACCCAAAACTGGACACAGTACTCAAGATGTGGCCTCACCAGCGCCAAATACAGGGAGATGATAACCCTACTCCTCCTGGCTTCCTGTTTGCAAGATAGAAAGTCCAGCTTGACTGAGCTCAGAAAGAGGGATTGGGAGAAAACACACACACTCTTGGACACCCCAGGAATAGAGCAATGTGACTTGATCAGGATTTCTGGACACTGGAAAAACACCAGTAAGGCTAAATACCAGTAGAAGAGTTTATCCAGAGCAAGAGTGGTGTAAACACTCACAGTCTGTCTGCCTATCTGCCTGCCCTTCTAGGCGAAACATGAAAGGACACGCCTGACTCCAGCCAAACAAAACCATATTAGCTTCTTACAACTTTGGGAAATTCAGAAGATGGGAAAAGGAAAGACGTCACATCCATTCTGCTGATAGAGAGCAAAGCTTGTCTGGTGTTTGTCTCATTTGGCAGCCAGTCTGTGCAGCACGCATCAGGCAATGCCAACAGAAGAGGCCATATGAAGAGCAGCAGAGGGAGCTGGGCTTGGCACAGCTAGGTTAGTGGTTGAAGTCAATGAACTTGAAGGCATTTTCAACCTAAATAATTCCATGATTCTATGCAACAGAAATGGAGGCAATGTGGGTGACTGGATGGGAGAGATTGCTTAAGGCTATGAGAGGGAGGGAAGGAGATGAAAGACATTAAGAATAAGCTGTTACTGCCTGCAGTAACAGTGGCAGAAGGGGAATGGGAAGGACAAACAGGGCTGTTGCAGAGAGAGTGAACATCAGTTGTTGAGCACAAATCTACAAGGGCCCTCATCTTGATTAGCACCACAGTCACAGAACCGCTTGTTTTAACATGATAAGGAAAGGAAGTGAGATAAGCAGCTACATACTCCACAGTTATGGTTCAGGGATAGTCTCCTTTGGAAGCAAATGCTTGGAAGGACACAATTAGTTTCATTCAGCCTGAGTCACGGGGAAATCATAACTATCCCAGCTAGAACAAAGAGCAGTTAAACTCTGAAAGTCTATTTCCCTGCTACAGACAGGAATTCAAACTGAAGAGCAAGAATCTGTGAAGGAATCCAGGAGACTGTTCACATCAAGCAAAAGGCAGTATGTTGGCCAGAAGTGAAAGAGAAATATAAGAAAATCCTGGTGTTTGAGTTTCGTCTAAACCTGTGCCATACCAGCGCTCTCTGAAGTACCGGAACCCATCAGATGGCTTTCTACCAAGGACTTGACTTCATGTAGGAATAAAACTCATTTACAAATATAGAATCATAGAATCATCAAGGTTGCAGAGAGAGCAAGAAAAGACCCTTGGGATCATCAAGTCCAACCATCAACCCTGCTCTACAAGTTCAACCCTAAACCAGATCCCCCAATAATAGCGTGTTTTAATGCACAGGAGTTCAGCTGCTGCTGCTGGAGCAGCTGAGCCATCCCTTCAAGAGGAGCGGGGCAGAAATGAGAACAGCTACGGTATCCTGGAGTGAATCATTTCACGCATCTATTTTAAATCAGACTGTTGCAAGCGACATGACACCTTTCCAGACATCTGGTCAACTTTTGCTATATTTACATCATCCCCAAATTTTGTCTCCTATACACAGGTCTGAATTTCCATTAAGCAGCAGTTGCTTTAACATTGCTTGTCAGTGGTTTTGTAAAATGGAATGGAAGTACCACAGCCCAGCACAGCAGGTCATCCGCAGGCAAAATCCGTAATATTTATTTAGACTGCGACCCTCCACCCATTTATGCAGAAAGCAAGCTGTGTATAAGAAGGCACAACTTAAAAACTCAGTAAAGATATTTCCTTCCATCTTGACTCATCAGCTGATCCATTCCATATGCTGTTTTGTTTATTATTAATTGAAGTAACAGTGGAAAATATATTAAATGAATTATGATTCTGTGACAACAAATTAGCTAGACTAGTATGTATAAAGGTCTCTTTAAACTTTAATTAGTTGAACAATGATGTGCCTGCTGCCTGTGTTTGCATTTCAAGAGAACATGCGGCATCTTCGAAGGAGGACGCTTTGTCTTCAGCATGGACAGTATCTCCCCAGCACTAGAAGGGGCTGCCCAGGGGGTGTGGCAGAGTCTCCTTTTCTGGGGACATTTAAAACCCTCCTGGACATGTTCTTGTGTGACTTGATCTAGGTGATCCTGCTGTGGCAGGCGGATTGGACTAGATGTTGTTTTGAAGTCCTTTCCAATCCCTAATGTTCTGCAATTCTGTGATCCAGGCTTGTTTAAAAAACTATTTTCTAACAACGATCTAGATTCAGTGGAGTTTAACCAGGGAAGGAGTTATCACTACACATATACAATTAATGTATTAAATCACCTATCATGTACCTGACTGCACAAATAAACATAGGGAACCGAGCAAAGTAAAACAAGGACGGGCGATCCTAGAATTAGATTCCATTCCTCTAAAATCCCTCTCTTCTTTCTGCTCCTTGCCTAAAACTGGGCAAGACAGCAGAACGCGTTACTACAAGACACATCCCTGCTGCCTTCCCCAGAGTACCCTGTGGGCTTTTCACTTTGCTGCTTCTGTAGGTCTGAGCGCAAGAGGCGCTGCTCATCCTATATCACTCAACAAGACCCATGCGGGTCCTTCAGCAGTTCAGGGAATCCCCACACTTCTTCCAACCTCCTCTTTCAGCCCTACATCTTTCTTTTGCACATGCATGCCCTCTTCCCATAGCACACTCTCTCTCTTGAGGCCAAGGGGAGGAGGATGCACTACTGCCCTTTCTCACTACCTAGTCTCCTTACTTGTCACTTCCACATGGCATTTTCTCCCCTGCCCCAGAGTCCCTTTGATATGGTCTGAGACCTTTTTCCACTCAGAATCACAGAACATTAGGGATTGGAAAGGACCTGGAAAGATCTAGTCCAATCTCGCTGCCAGAGCAGGATCATCTAGACCAAGTCGCACAGGAACACATCCAGGCTTCATTTTGCCATGCCACTCCTCTCTGTTACATCCACATGTCCCTCATGCTCCCTCCCTCCATGGGAGCTCCTATCTTCCACCTCTGTCCCAGGAGGCCATGAGCCAGGCCTGCCCCTGGGAAGGCAGGAGACAAAAGCACACTCCATTTGTGGGCACATTCATCTGCCAGAAGCAGGAGGTGTCTGAGTGTCACTGAAGAACAGCCAGTGATGATGTGGGCTGGGGTCTCATTCCCTGCCTTGCCCTTTATGCAGCTTTCAAAGAAGCATCTCCTTCTGCTAATGCATGAGAGAACTTCAACTAAATAAGCCTTGTGGAAGTTTCAGCAGCTTAGTTTCATCCATGGCCTAAAAAAAGCCTCATCTCAACAAGCACAGCCTAGGCCTTCAGCGCTTGCAGTGACCTAGAAGCCAAGAGCATCAATTCAATATTGAATGAGATCTTATACTGCCAAAGAGATCTCGAGTGGAAAGCCTCGCTGAAAGTCATCAAATCCAGTCCTCTATGAAATTGGGACTGTTGCCAACATTAGACAAACTATCTTCAAATCTCTATTGAGAATTCAAAGCAAAAGGTTTGAAAGATTTCCAAAAGTTGCACACAAAGCATGAGGTGGCACCTTACCTGTTGGAAGAACAGCCGGCATTCTATGTCCTTCACAGCTGGCGGCCAGTGCTTGCGTTTCATGAGACTTCATGAAAAAGGCAGAAATTAACTTCTTGTTCACTGTAAAACAGCATAAACAATTTTTGTTTAGTTTAAGTCTTTTGATTACAGCCCAGAGTTTCAGAGCCATCAAAGCTCCTTTTTGTGTCAATCCTCTAAAGCAACAAAGAGGACCAGATGCTGTTTAATTAATCACACACCAAATCAATAATTTTCTTACCACCATTTTAAAAGTCTCACACATTTTTCAGGTCTTCAAGGGTGTGATTCATCTGAGTGAAATAGTTGTATAGTAATGATTCAGAAGTATAGTGCTTGGCAGTCAGCCGTTTCATCTTTCTTCTCCTCACACACAACTTCAAAAGCTCAAGAAGCAACTGTGCTCACCAGGCAACTGCTCTGGGATGACCAGACACAAAATACACCCATATTGCCCTGTCATATAACTATATGTGAAAACCTAAGTATGTAGGATCTTTTGTGCTTTGTTTCCTTTTGCTCCATTTTCACCACAGAATCACAGAATCATTCAGGTTGGAAAAGAACCCCGGGATCATCAAGTCCAACCATCAACTCTACGCTACAAGTTCACCCCTAAACAAGATCCCCCAACAGTACATCTAAGAGTCTTTGAAACTCATCCAGGGATGGGGACTCAACCACCACCCTGGGCAGCCCATTCCAGTGCCTGAGATCCATTTTCACCCATTCCATTGCACCATCTCCATCTTCATCATCTCCATACGCATGACTATCCAGAAATGAAACACCATCCCCAATCCACTTTCTTAACACCTGTCTGTTACGTAACACCAGAAAAAAGGAGAATGACACACTGGCTTTTTGTAGGAGCACCAAGTCAAATCAGTCTAGTGTGGTAATGGAATAAGTTAGCTAAGCACTGGAGGGAAACAGAGGTAAGGCTTAGCAGTAGAGTTAGGGACACTATGCCTAGACAGGAGCTCAAGATCAACACAACAGACTGTACTATTTTGGCTGCAAGTGACCTATGGTAAGCACTTCAGAGCTGACCAAGTTAAAGCATGTTGTTAAGGGCATGCTCTCCAAATACCTCTTAAATGCTATCAGGCTTGGGGCAATGACCACCTCTCTAAGAAGCCTGTTCCAGTACTTGACCGCCCTACTGGTACAGAAATGCTTCCTAATGTCCAGTCTAAATCTCTGAGCACAGCTTTGAGCCATTCCCACATGTCCTATCACTAGATCCCACAGTACAGATCAGCACTTCCTCTCCTCAGGAATGAAGTAACCCCTCAGCTTCCTTTTCTCCACACTAGATAAACCCAAAGTGCTTAGCCACTCCTCAGAGGACATCTCTTTCATCAGCTTTGTTGTTCTCATCTGGATACATTCAAGGACCTTTCACAGAATCACTCTGGTTGGAAAAGACCCCTGGGATCATCGAGTCCAACCATCTACCCTACCTTACAAGTTCACCTCCAAACCACATCCCTCAACACCTCATCTGAATGATCTTTAAACACATCCAGGGATGGTGAAAGAGCAGAAAGACAACTCGAGAGGGAGGAGAGACACCTGCTATGAACTGAAACCGAGTAAGCTGAACAACTGGAAAAGATGAGCAGAACTCACAAACAAATGTGAATGGCAACCAGAGAAGAAGGAAGAACAACCAACAACAGGACGAAGGCTGGAAGCTGACGTGTTGTAGGAGGATCTACTGATTATTTCATAGAACAATTAATGCAGGAAAAATACCTGTAAGCCTGTACCATTTACCTGTTTGCCTGCAGGTGCTGGGATAGGACAGGTGAGGACTCTCCTACCTCTGAACACCTATAGTGCCTGCAGATTTTAGAGTGTGACCTGCAGAAGCCCATTTTGTCTGCACTTTCCATCACGTGCCAGGCCTCGGAAGGAAAGAGCTGTTGAATAACCTCGTCCATCTTCGATTTTTCAGCAGCTATTTAAATGTTTTCCCAAAGACAGAAACTTCTGAGAGATCAAGTCTACGTCTGCTTGCAGGTAATCAGGGGATCTGGCTGCCTTTGTGTCGTGTGTCTCTGCAGCCTGGTTGTGCTTATGGGAAAGGGGAGATTGAGATTAGAGATTAGGAAGAATCCCTCCCTGTGAGGGTGCTGAGGCCCTAGACCAGGCTGCCCAGGGAGGTTGTGGCTGCTTCATCCCTGGAAGTGTTCAAGGCCAGGTCAGATGGGGCTCTGGGCACCCTGGTCTGGTGAGAGGTGTCAGTGCCCATGGCAGTGGGTTGGCGTTGGGTGAGCTCTGAGCTCCCTTCCAGCCCAGCCCATTCTGCGATTCTTTGCATCTAAGTGAGGACTTAGGGCTGGATAACTCTTTGCAGAGTTTAAGGTGGAGTACAAGCCATGTGCTCCACCTGTGGAGCAGTATTTGGGGTTTATATGGATATTCACGTGATTTTACAGGTCTTTCCTATGCTCTTCGCAGTTGAGGTAGTTCTTAAGATGTGAAGGCTGAAGTTACCAAGCAGCAGCAGCAATGCAGACTTAGGGGCTGACATGGCAGGGGAGGGGATGGGGTGAGCTGATGGAGGAGGGGGTCAGGACAACAAGCCATGTGCTCACATGGCTCATTCCTTGCATTTCGTGCACTGAGGCTGGAGAACATGGTGCACGCTTGCTCAACTGGGAGCCCTTCCGGGAGCATTTCAGCTCTTTCATCTCCTATGTCTCTAGCAAATAAGCAGTTACATGTAATTAAAATGAGGTGAAATAGAGTGATATTGTGTTTGACAAAGCACTTGCAAGATTAGCAGCATTTTACTGTCATAAAGCTAATTTATTCTCTGGGAGCCTTTAGAGAAATATTCCAGCAAAAAGACTTTTATCAGGCAAACCAGGGCTATGGCTCCTCTTCCTCATCTCCCAGAAGATAAACTGCAGCTGTGGGGAACAACGATGAAGTTTAACTTCCACTAGAAACACATTGCTCTTAGGAAACTGCCTTTTGCACAGAGTCTACGAAGTGCAGGGCTGGACGTGCGTGAGCAGCGGGCGCGGGATGTGCACCGAGGCAACCGAACATGCAAAGGGGGTAGAGGTAGGTGCAAATAACTGGAAGGAAGGAAGGCTGGAGGGTTTTATTTATGAGATATGAAAAGGAACATGGAGGTGTAGGAGTAGGAGGGAATGAGAAGTGTCCCTGGGTGTATGCACAGGAAGGAAAGAGAATTCAAGTTATTTTCTGTCTGTGCAATGGGGTGATCTGAGCCAAGGGCAGCTGTGTGCTTGCATGGAGGGACTGTGGCACCCATCATGGAGCACACCGGTGATCCCTGGATGTCCCACGGTCTCTGAGTGTTCCCCAGGTCACAGGAGTGAAGCTGATCGTGGTTATGCTGACTTCCCCATAAAAAAGGGTGCAGTGCTGCACAGCTTTAAATCTCTGGAATGATCCCATGGAAACACTGTCTCTGGGCTCCTTCTTATGATACAACAATGGAATAATCTGATGTAAGAAGAGAAAGTCATCGTTGCGGAGTGTGGGAGCACCACATGCTTGGGCTGCGTATGCCTAAGGTGTGGAGGGGCGGTAGGGTGTGACCAGCAAGGGAGTTGTTCGCACCAGTCCCACATGAATGGGGGAGCTGGAGGGACAGAACAAAAGACACAGAGTGGTCACAAAGCAAGAGGGAGCCATAAAACATTGTCTCTCTTTACTGGTCAAGGAGGCTCTGGCCAGTGTACAGAGCAGTCCCCAGACTGGTCTTGATGCACATTGCCACGTGTGGAACTTGTTTTGGATGATGTGCATACAGCAAGAGTTAAAAACCATGTTGGCTTGTACTGACCATGATGGGACTCATCACTTGCCTTGGGCTTATCTGTGATGGACATGCTGCCAGTTGGGTGGGGAAGTTCAGACCTTCCTTCCAAGAGCCCTGAAAAAACCTCGGTGCTGTATGTGGCTTCTTGTTCCTCAGGGCCCATCACCTGGCTATCTAGTGTGTTGAGGTGAAGGTCTCTCAGATCGCAGCTAGTCCAGCGTGGAGTCGACTGTGAAGTGTTACAGAGTATTGACCTACATGGATGTAAACTGGGGCCAGGTGGTGGGACTTCATCATGGTGAGTACAAGAAGAATCAAGACCCACACACAGTATCTATGTGAGACAGAGAGGGTTATGGTCCTCCATGCCATTGAGGGGATTTGCTATTCACTGATCCAGAAAGAGCAGTGGTGGGACTTTATCAAGTTCTCTTAGCATTTCCCAGGGCCACTCAACATGTTCTGCTGCCTGTGATTCTGCTGGTCTCCCTTCAGCAACTCCGCTGACTGTTGTCCCTCACTGACAGTTGGTTCCTCCCGAGGCACTTGCTGACCCCTTCCTTCTCACTGTGGATGGGTCGTTTTCTTTCATAAGAAACTCACCGTCATTTCTAAGTGCAAAATTAGGAGCATTGTCTGAATCACTTGACTTATCCTTCCAGACCGCCTGAAAGGTAGAGGGAAAACCTGGAGATTGGCAGAGGAGCCTGTTAGTTTAGGTTGAGTAACCAGACCAAAGTAGTGACCGTGGAAGTTCTCTAGTTCTTCCCACTCAGGAGAGCTCTTCACTCGCTACAGAAATGTCTGACCATGCTGTCTCCTCAGAGCTCCGCAGCCACTCACTGCCACCACCGAGGATGTGCCACGTTGCTCAAAAGAACAAGAGTGAACCCTCCTTAGTTTTCTGTCCCCCAGGTTTCTGCATCACTCCCAACAACAGAGGATCCTCTGCACTTACCAGCTCCTCATTCTGTGAAGGTACCCTATGGAGTCCCCCACACCTGCCCTGCTGCGGGACATCACTGTCTGTGTGTTCTTCACATTCTGCCTTACCCTTTCCATGAAAGAATGAGGACAGCCAGGATCCCCACGTAGCGGGGTCAGCAGTGGGGCTAGTGGGGCTCAGACAAGTCTCAGAGTCCATCCAAGCCCCTGACTGCAGTGTGAGTGGCACCATGTGGGGGTTCCTGCAGTGCAATGTGATGTAGGTGCTGCATCTACGTGGAGGAGCTCAGGAGGATGAGGTGTGAGGAGAAGCCTAAGATGAGATGTGGGCATGTGACTATGGAAGATGGCAACTCCAAAGTGGCCTTCTGGTGGCTGGAAAATATCTCGGCAGCCTCTAAGGTTCTTGGGAGGTGCCTATTACGTGTGATGGCTGCAACATCTGTCACATCCCACAGGTTTACCTTTCCAGGGAGGGGAGGTTGGCTTGCACTGGCAGCAGAGCTTCTGATGGACCGGTACCTCCTGCAAGGGCTTGTCAGCCATGTGTTTTAATGGGAGGGTGAGAAAAGGCAGCACTGGGACATGGCAAAACTGGGACAAGAGAAAACATATCATGGAGGATCTTTTCCGTTTGTCTTTAACACACATCTTCTCCCAGTATCTCAGAGGCTTCACCCATGTATGCCGCACCGGGTGAGAGCCTGGATTTTCTGAGACTAGCAGAGTCCGTTAAACCTCCACTGATCGAGGGACTGACCTTTCTCTGAAGTACTTGATGGCTTCCTGGTCTAGGAAGTTCTGCTCTTCTCGAAAGCCCTGCTCAAAGATTTTGCGCTTGTGTCTGAACTCAATGACAGTCTTAGTGTAAGAGTTCAAGGTAGTGACGGAGGCCGCCATGCAGCAGGTGAAAGAGCCCCATGCCAGACTGTGGAGAGAGAAACCAGCAGACAGAGCTGGGTTAAGACAGCAGCTCACATCATATTTCTGACGCTAAGAGACACACAAACACCAGGTGCAACTGGGCAGGCAGGTCAGGCTGACAACCCCTGCTCCTCATCTTACCTCAGAGAGCCTGCGGGATGGGCTCAGGCAGGCAGGCGGGGGCGCTGGGCACAGCCGTCATCCCGTGAGGAGCCGAGTGCTAACACAAAGACTCGGTGCACCCTGACAGAAGAGCTGGGTGCCTCTCGCTTTCCCTTTGAAAAGTTTCAGGACCCTGCACACAAGTGCTCACGTCTACAGAGCAGTAATGAACCCCTGGAAGGACCGATGCTCCATTGGGCTCATCTTTTGGACCAGTGGACCAGTCTCCTGCATTCACAGGAGAGTGACTGCACAGTGCTGCTTCTGGGCTGGTTTCTGTTCCATTTTTCATGCCCTCATCCAGCTACTGTCTTTCCTTCTGTCCTGCCTCATGGACATTTCTAGCTATTCTGTGAGCCTGGCCAGGATAGACGAGACCACTTGTGTTCTGTGGAGAGATCCAGCCTGAGGGCAGTGCCCCAAGTGCACAGGCAGTGCTCACCGGCCTTGGCCGGTCAGTGGCAGGACCAACCAAGAGCACAGGGAGACAAAGGGAGAAGGAAAGGGGAAGAAAAGTAGTGAGTGCCCCGGTGCCAAGCTGGGACAGCAGCAAGTGCTGTCCTGGGTCTCCTGGCAAGGAGGGTTCAGGCAGGAGTTCTTTTGATTCCTGCTTGTTGGCGTCCAGCCTTCCCTGCCCAGCTCTTTTCCAGCCTTTACCTTACCAGTGTCAAATTCAGACATGGCTGGGGGGAACTCATGGCTCCAAAGTGTTTAGATGCTTTTTGAGCGTGAAATGGAGCTAAGGAAAAAAACCCAACCCACCACTGAATTCCTCCTTTTGTCTGTGTTTGGGCTCCCCTTGACTTCACATTGAGCCCATCAGCTCCAGCTCACACCGCTCACAGCGGCTGCCTAACTAACTCAGATTAACTTAATCATCTGTGTCAGCTACATGCTTTACCTGCTCCCTGCTTTCACCTTTCTATAAGCAAATTGAACATTGAGATAAATTATGCAGAACAGGAAGAATGGAGCCAAGGTAGTTTATCTTATAAATACTCATTATCAGCAGAGCTCTCAGCACAAGCTCTTTCCCCGTTCCGCAAAGCATCTGCAGGCAGGAGAGCAGTTGGAAATGGAACACGTATTCCTGAACGGGAAAGTCTGGGGGAAAAAACTGGCTCAAGAAACACAGAGATGGCTCATTTCAATGGTTTCAAAATTCAGAGCATAACGAGTCCTTCAGGGAGTCCCATGGTAATGAAGTGTGTGGAGGCAGCCCCTGGCCTCGTCATTTTTTAACCTGTTTGCTGGATGCAACCAAGTGAGGAGGAAGTGCAGCGAACCCCGGGATGATGAAGTTCCCTCAGGTTCCCCATGGTTGGGTGGACGAGTGGAAAGGAAACTCATCCCGTGTGTGATGTCCAGGCACAGGGAAGGCTGGTAAACATCTTCCTTCTGCACAGAGCGTGTGGAAGAGCTCCAGCAGCTCCAAACATTTCCAGCTGAGTGCCTGCACAGCATCAGGGAAGAAGCCAGGCAAAACCACATGCTTCCTGCAAGGTTCTGATCATTTCTAGTCATTTAACTCAGAAACGCTGGAAGGTGCAGAGAAGGAAACACAGAGTGAAGACTTGATGTGGCCTCAGATCTGTCCTTTGCTAAATCACAAGAATGACTTGTCTTTGTGGGCTTTGCTTAGATGTCACTTACTTTTTGATGTGAAGAGTGGCTCTACCACCTGTAAGAGTCCTGTCCTACCTTAGATGAAGACATCCTTAGCAGCAGTGCCCCTCTGTGTCAGCTGTGTCCCAGATGTGGTGGGGCTGTCCCTATCTCTGGTGACTGAGCTCAGAGCTCTGCTCTCAAGGCCCTCTGTGGCTCAAATACCTTCTGAATCTGTTTGGCTTCTAAATGGGAGAATCCCCTGGCCCACCCCTGGCTTGTGCCAGTGCACAGACCAACCTGCAGGCTTGGCAATGGGGGAAATTAACAGAGACCAACTGGTGTGTGTTCAGCTTTGAGCAGATGAGAGAGCAGCCCCTTCCTCAGCTCCAGGAGAGGGATTTCAATTGTTCTCTTTTCACAGAGGGGAAGCAGAGGCACAGGAAAAAGTCCTTTTCCCACTGGCACTTGGGAAACGGATGACACCCTAGACGTCCTCTGGTGCCCCTTAGCCCCTTGGCCATGGGGACACTGTTCCCAGTTGTCACTGGTGGTGCCGTGCTGTGTGCTCCAGCTCTGGCACTGTGTCCAGCAGGCTGCACCGGGTGCGGATGTTTGCACCGCTGGATTGGGGGGTTTAACACTCTCCTGATTGTAGATGGAGCAGAAAGAAATTCCTTCGTGTGAACAGTTTCCCAATTGCACCAGGCTGGGTGGGCATTTGTGTTAAACCCTTCTTAAAGAGAGTGTTCAGGTCTGGGCGATGCCAGGGGTGGTTGTAGCTCTCTAGTCCATACAACAGTGGTGGTTCAGTGTTGGCTAGAAAGAAGGAGCTTTGGTTTCACTGCATTTGACCTTCAGCCTTCCTTTGCCAGGTCTACTACCAGCCACCAGCATGGCACAAGGAACCCCACGGCCTTCCCTGGGCTGCTGAGTGCCTCTGTGGAATGAGGGTGCTGCTGCTGTTCACATCTGTCCCGCGAGGGCTGTGACTGAGCTGAGGTTTGCACCTTGCTCAGTGCCCTGCACAGGCAAGTATGTGGCCTTGGGGTGCATCAGGGGGGAGAGAGAGCGAGCTTACTACATCTGAGAAGCTGCTCTGTAACAGCAGTAGCTGGAACAGAGCTCTGCTTTAGCCAGGGTGACCCAAAGGTCGCTGTAGGGAGCGAAGCCGAGCTCCTGCTTCAGGGAGCTGAGGTTATTTCCACGTATTTGCCTGCAGGCAAGGGCTCCAAGTCTGTGCTGGAGCAGCCAGGTCTGTGCTGGCAGAGCAGCCAGGGCTGAGACCTGCTGCACAGGGTGGATGCTGGGCTCTCAGTAACTCAGAACAGGGGGAGGAGAAGGAGCAGTCCCGGGGTGGTCATAAGGCTCTACAGGACCCAGAAATGCCTGCTGTGAGACATGGGGCTTCTTGTTCCGCACGAGGTGAAGGAGAACGGTCTAAGGAGAGCTCCATCACGCTAGACATCAACATTCTGAGCTGTGTATTGCAGCAAATTGTAGTAGGACAAACTAACAGAGTGAAACACCTCATCGATGTTCAGATACACTAGTGACGACACCCCTGCTGCTGCATAGCTGTTCTGTGCAGAACCACTCTAAATGCACGAGCGCAGCACGTTGGTCTGTCCGTCGTCCTGTGCAATAACTAACCGCTGCCGAGACACAGAAGAAGCTGCATTTAACGATAAAGTGGTTTCTGCAGCGTGTTATTGACACGGCACTAACGCCTCCCATGGGACACAGCGCAGCGAGAGGTGAAGAAACACCTGGGAGCTCCCTGCAGCGCTGTGCACAAGCAGGGTTCGTGGCTATTCACCCGGGTCTGAGCAAACGCTGCCGTCTCTGCTTTGAGATGGCGTGGAAGTCACACTCTGTGTTTAGAAAGGGAAAAACCAGACAGTCTTTCCCCACGTCCTCCAAAGGGGAGCACATGTCTAGAGGAACGTGACGGTTGTCTGCAGGTCCTTCTAGTATTTTTAAGCTCTTCTAGACTTGCAAGTGATGGAAGGGTTTGTGTGTCTTGGCCAAATCATTGTTACGTGGTTATCACAAGATTAAAAAAAATCCCAGACAAACCAGCCTCTGGACCTTCTACCCAAGGTCCACGGGGAAGGACGCTGACAGCAGCTGCCCTACGCTTTTCCTCTGCGGTTGCGCTACGAGTTGCACTGCAAGGTTCAACTGAGACATTAATTAAAGACACAAAAAAAACGAGGCTACAAGTCTGTGAAATGCCATGGCAATTACGTTCCTAAATGGAACGTTAATGAGCGTGCTCAATCTGCGTTGGTAATTGTGGCTGCTGTTTGTGCACCAGCGTCAGGTACCTGCAGACAGGCGCGGCTGCCGCTGCACCGCTCAGCACTGTCCCCTGCACCTCACTGACGGGGTGGGACTGCCACGGGGTGGGGGTTGGGTCTGTTCCTGGCCTTCGGGCAGCTGGAAATTCACATGCGTGCTCCTG
This sequence comes from Phoeniculus purpureus, assembly GCA_028565055.1. Classification (NCBI taxonomy): domain Eukaryota; kingdom Metazoa; phylum Chordata; class Aves; order Bucerotiformes; family Phoeniculidae; genus Phoeniculus; species Phoeniculus purpureus. The sequence goes on from JAOXOE010000001.1 coordinate 111,190,336, forward strand.
GAACTTGGAGATGACAGGGACAATCTCCCAACAGACCGATGGAACAAGTCAGAGACAAAGAGACATGAACTGGGGGTGACGCTTACCAGAAGGACCATCCGTAGTCCCACGTGTGTGGTCGCCAGTCCTCTGGCCCAAGGCTCACTGTCACTTGGAACACTTGAGTGTACATCATGTGTGCCACCATCCCCAAGAGACCTGAGGAACAGGGATCACAACAGGGATTTTTGTGCTTGTTAGTATTTTCGGTTCTAGTTCCTGAGCTGGATTGTGCTGGAAGCGCTTTGAAAGCTCCCAAAAAGCCTCTGTTGTCCTTTTCTGCCTCCTATTCTGCTGTGGAGGAGGGAGCTGCCTGGGCAGAGAAAAGGTGTGACTGAGAGCTCATTATTTGTCATCGTACTGAATTCTCAATTAAGAGGGGAGTTCAAGAACGAAAGCCGTTGGAGAAGACGTTGCACAATTAGCATCACCGCCAACCCCAGTGCTGCGCAGCGGGGCTTTGCCACCCACAGGTTACCTCACGTATCCCATGGCAGACAGGCCTCAGGTAAGAGGACAGGAGGCAGCGCGAGGCTGGGCGTGAGAGCGCAGCGTTTTATTCGCACGGCTGCTGCAGCCGATGGATCTGAGCAATTATAACCCAGCTGGAAGTTGGGTGACCTCGGTGTTCCTGGTGACACGTGGTGTGAGGACACCGCAGCAGCACTCTGGGCTGTATGGTGTCGATGGTGCTCGCTTCTGTGACCCCACTGTACTTTGCTGAGCTGACTGGGTGGAGATGAGACAGTCTCCTGGACATTCTTCTCACTGTGGTGTTAAAGAACAGGGCTGCAGGTAAATCACAGGGCAGCCCGAGCTCTGCCTCTTAGCTGGCCAGAGTGGCTCTCCAGTTTAGAGAGAAAAGGCTGCCTGGACTTTACATGGAGACACCCAGCTGAGATAGCTACACCCCCACCTCTCAAGACGTGGTGGCTGGGAGCAGCTCTGATGCTTGGAGAATATTCTAGCCGGGATAATTTGGGATGTGTCTGCTTTAGTATCTGTGCGAGGCGGCAGGAGGCTCCCAGTGAGCTCCTGAAAAGCACAGGTTCAGGCTGAACACTGGGGCATGATCATCGCACCCCAAATAGATCTTGGCCCTACAGATGGGAAAAAGCCCCTTGTTCTGCAGCGACTGCTCAAGGTCAAGGTTGGAAATAACAGTGTTCTGCCATGGTGGGTACAGCAAGGTCTCACTCCTTATTCTCTGCTGCCACTGACTGCTGTCTCTGACCATCTATCTTTCCCCACAGCTCCTCTGCATGGAACATCCTCATTTTCCCTGCCCAGACCCCAGTTTTCCCTCTCCTGTCCTTGCTTGCTCGGTCAGCCCGAAGCACTTCGTTAGCATCAACAGCCAGGTGGATGCTGCAGGGTGATTCGTGGGGATGGAAGATGGGCAATGGCAGCTTCGTGTTGTGGAGGACGGGACCTCCAGCAGGACAAATGTCATGTTTGATAGAAACGATTGCAGGGGCTGCGAGAAGATGTTTTATGACAAGACTCTGCAGGGCTTTGCTCAGCTGCTCCGTGTCAGTGCGACATGCTGCGGAGTTAGGAGGTGGAAGGAGCAATTCACCTCGGAAGAGATGACGTCTTGGCAGGGTGGGTGGCCTGATGGGAGCAGCACGAGCTGGCACGCACCTTGCTCCTTCCTGGCTCTATTTAATTTCCAGAATTCAGTTTGGGTGTTGCTGTTCCTGTATCTACTGTCAGTGAGTTTTCAGCCTCAATAAAAGAGTCCAGGCTGCCCTGAGACATGTCACAGTCACATGGAGCCAGTGGGAGGTTTGACAAGGCCAGGACAAGCTTCAGCAAGGCTGATCTGCTCCCTTCTGTTGTGTAAAACCTTAATGGTGCTTCAGCAAGGCTGAGACCTTTCACTGTGTGGGAGGCCAGGATGACAGTCCACTGACACAGGTGAGTAGGAGGTCATTGGCAAGTCCTGATGTATCACAGGAGCCACAGTGGAAACTTTACTGGTTTAGTTGCCTAGTGCTGGGGATGGATCAGTACCCGGCTGTGCGTGATGGCACATCCAACTGACAGCAGAATGAGTCTGTCCTTCACTGTGCTGCTTCGTGCACCTTTGGTTTGGGCTGCCCCAGGTTGGGGACTGCCCTGTTGGAGAGCAGTGTAGGAGAAAGGGACCTGGGGGTCCTGGTGGACATCAGGATGACGATGAGCCAGCAATGGGCCCTTGTGGTCAAGAAGGCCAATGGCATTCTGGGGTGGATCAGAATGGGGGTGGTTAGCAGATCGAGAGAGGTTCTCCTCCACCTCTACTCTGCCCTGGTGAGACCACATCTGGAGTATTGTGTCCAGTTCTGGGCCCCTCAGTTCCAAGAGGACACAGAGCTGCTGGAGTGACTCCAGTGCAGAGCCACAAAGATGATGAAGTGGAACATCTCCCTTATGAGGAGAGGCTGAGGGAGCTGGGTCTCTTTAGCTTGGGAAAAAGGAGACTGAGGAGTGACGCCATTAATGTTTGTAAATATGGAAAGGGTGGGTGTCAGGAGGATGGAGCCAGGCTCTGCTCAGTGGCATCCAGTGATAAATGAGGGGCAGTGGGTGTAAGCTGGAACAGAGGAGGTTCCACATCAATATGAGAAGAAATTTGTTCCCAGTGAGGGAGATGGAGCACTGGAATGGGCTGCCCATGGGGGCTGTGGAGTCTCCTTCTCTGGAGATGTTTAAAACCTGCCTGGACATGTTTCTGTGCGACTTGATCTAGGGCATCCTGCTGTGGCAGGGGGATTGGACTGGATGATCTTTTGAGATCCCTTCCAATCTCTAATGCTCTGTGATTCTGCGATGCCACCCTGGGGCTGGTCTGTGTTGGATGTTGTGCCCCAGGAGCTCCACGGGGCTATCGAATGGTACTTTTTGTTGGATGTTGGAATGGTCATGGTTTGGATAAAAACAACTTGCTGTCAGATCAACAAATGCTGTTGTTGTATAAGATCATCTTTTCCTCCAAGCGGCTTCTTAAGGATGGGCAAACAGGACAAGGTGCCTGTATGACCATCTACTTGCCTGGGCTGCAAGGCACTGGGTGTTTGCAGGTGGAAAATCCTGATAACGTGGTGGATGTGAGTGACTGGAGTGAACGGGAGTGGAAAGCAGTGACCACTTGTAGCTGGCTTGAATCATTAGCCTTAGAGGACCAGAGCTATTTCTGGGTGTTGGGAATGGCAGAGAGCTTAAGGAAGTGAAGACATTCAAGGTCAGGATGGATGGGGCTCTGGGCAATCTGGTCTGGTGAGTGATGGGCCCGCTTATTGCAGGGGGTTGGACTAGACGACCTTTGGAGGTCATTTCCAACTCTATGATCCTACAATTCACAGAATCATTAGGGATTGGAAGGGACCTTGAAAGATCATCTAGTCCAATCCCCCTGCCACAGCAGGTTGACCTAGACCAAGTCCCAGAGGAACACATCCATTCTATGAATTAAGTTTGGAAAAGGCGGTATCTTGTAGAGGATTTTCAGAAACCTTTTACTAATGATACTGCTTATGGAATATTCCCCATCCATTAAAATGCTTCAGTAGAAACACTGCATGAGAGACCTATCTGAGTTCTGTAGTTCCTATCAGCCTAAGTGAGATACTGAAAATCACCAGGTTCTGGGGCTTCCTTAATGACTCATCAAAGGTTAAGACACACCGACAAGTGGCCACAGTGATAGGATAATTTCCCTGCCCTTTAGATGTTGAGTTATGAGAATACAAAAATCCCATTGCACTTTCAGGAGGCAACTCCAGCATGGGTTTAATGAGAGGTGGATTGCTCCAAGGCAAAGTCCTCTTGGTTATCTAATTCTTATTAAGCTGTGTCGTTATAAATATGCCAAGCTTAAATAAATATGCTCTTCTTCTCCCCTCTGATAGCTCTGCAGCTAAAATAGCAGCTAGCAGTGTTTTGGGGTTGTTTGGTGGGTTGCTTCTTATCTCCTTCCTATTTTTCTATCCCTTTTCCCCTGTAAAATGTTAAAGTTTATATTTGGAACATCATGGCAATGTAGTTCGAAAGAGGAGAGGATGGAATAAAAATAGAAGGATGTGTAGGAAAGAAAATTTCTTAATTCCTACCAAACTTCAAAACCGCAGTTAATGGTGAAGAGGAAGAGGAACAGCATGGGAATAACTGCCTAAGCACTGCAGAACTCCACACAGCTTGGCTTTGCAACTTGAAGTGGCTGTTTTAAGAGGACATCCAAAGCTGAAAATCATGACTTGGCAGATCTTACCAGATTTACACTTTTTTTTTTTGGGGTCCTCTCAGCTCTACTCGTGATCTAAGTTTTATACCACTGCCTGTGTTTCACAAGTCGAAGCTCTCCCTGCATATATCAGCTCTTTCACAGGGTGCGCACTGCCTGTTATCATCTCATTCAGCCTGAGACACAGCGGAATAACCTGCACTTTTACTGCAGAAGCCCTTTCTGCCAGAGGGGTCCGTGCAGGAGCGCTCACAGCCAGCTTCTCGTTTCTATAAACCCTGGGAAGAGCCAGCCTAGAAGCGAAGGGGCACTCGGTTGCATCCTTGGTTTGGATAACTCATTTAGGGGAGTCAATTCCCAACGGCTCCAAGTACAGACCAAGCATGGAAGTAGCCAGGAACAGTTGTTCTGAGAAGTGTTCCTGCGTCCAAATTACACTTGGGGTTACTCCTGGCTGTGACAAGTAGAGCCCTTTCCATTCTCTGTTTTGCTAATGAACAAGATGGGCTTCGTGCGTCGGTTCTCAGCACCGAGCCTTCACCTACTTTTAGGCTTAGCATGGAAAAAGGAATTTTCAGCACTACATGTTTTCCATTTTCAGTTGGATAATCAGTGTGATGATGCTGAAAATGGAGGCTGTGGTGGTGGTAATGGCTCTGCAGGCTGGAGGAAGGCTAATTACTGCGTTGCCGCTGTGAAATCAGGAATATGTATTTTCGGTTCCCCCTGGCAAGAGGCAAATTTATCATGCGGTGCTTGTTCCGAAGGAACCAAAAAAAATTGCAGTGAAAAATGTGATAGCTAAACGGGGATAAAAGAGTTCTGCAGCCCCTCTGCGGGGTGTCTCGGAGTTCTAGAATTTTCTTTTGCTGGGTCTCCTTGGGCAAAAGGGAAAGGGAAGGTTCGTACCTGAAAGCACAGTGAAGACAGCAGCAAAGGCATTTAACTTGAGCCCATCTATCACACTGCTTGAATGAAAGAGCTCGAGGCACATAAGGCTGAATCCGACGACTAACAGCATGATGTATAACACCTCGGATACTACCGACAGCCACAGGACACCTGCAATGCACAACATCAGCAACCAGTCACTTCCTTGGTAAATATTTTCAGGAGGTTAAAGTTTGTGAAAATTAATTAGGAGATCGGGAACATCTAGCAGTAGCCGTGTGTTCGCGAGGTTTAAATTTAGCAACCCACCACCCAGGCTCTGAGACACAGAAAAAGTGATGAATGGAGGTGTGACGGGACAGCAGGGAGGTCAGGGTACTGCAGGAGGAGCAAGCTGTTGCCTAAGATCCCAGTCTGGCTACAGAACCTCTTTGAGGATATCTAGAGCCGGGGAGGTTGTGGATGCTCCATCATCCCTGGGAGTGCTCAAGGCCAGGTTGGATGGGGCTCTGGGCAACCTGGTCTGGTGTGAGGTGTTGCTGCCCATGGCGGGGGGGTTGGCAATCTTTAAGCTCTCTTTCAACCCAGACCATTCTATGGATCTATGAACCTCTTGTCTCTGATCCAATGCATGGGACACAGCATCTATTTTCCCTCCCCATATCACGGTGCAGATGAGTGGAATCTGGCCACATGTGGTGGTGACCCGCACGGTACAGGGTTGGGAGAGGCTTGGGCACCTCTTTATCACAGGGCTGTTGAAAGAAAACGTGTTCAGCCCAGGTTTGAAAGTTCTTATCACCCTGTTGGGGCCTGTTATCGGAAAGTCCTTCACGGGAGCTGCTGTCCTGCACAGCAGCTGTTCTGCCTTGCGGGGTTTGGATCGCTGCACAGGTCTCTGCTGTTGGGACTAACACAAGAACCCCCCCAATTCCAATACGGTGCAACCAGTTAGTTCCAACATTCCCAGCTGATTGCTGCAGATACAAGATGCAGACTGCTTCTGTTGTCTCAACCCCCAGGTACAATCAGTCCCTCCGAGAAGGGCAGAGCTGCTGCGTGCTGTTTGCACTGCCCGTTGTGCAGGACTTCAGGCTGTGCCCAGGTAAGAGGGTCTGGCAGTGCTGGGCAGCGCCCGTCTGAGACTGACTGATCCACTGGTTGGAAATGTCAGCACAGGACCTCTTTTAGGGTCTGCTCAGTCTTTTACAGACACCAAGCCACGGGGTAAATTTGAGAGGATAACAGACGATACCGGAGAGTCCCTGCCAGATCCCCGGCTGCTGTTTCAGCATGAGAATCTGCTGCGGTTCCTCGGTACATTTGCTAACCTGATTGCTAGAGAATTCACCTGGAAACAATGAGCAGTGATGGAAAATTTCAGCCTAAGCAGTTGAAACGTGGAAAGTTAAGCTTCTGAAGAGAATAGCTTAGATTAGAAAATGTTAGCTGTCACCATAGAGACTGCTACAGGCTTTGCTTATATTAATACATCCTCTCCTCAGTGTAAGGACACGTGTGTGATAACTCCTGCAGCTGAGCTTATCAAACCAGCTACACAGTTGCACTTCCATCAAATATTTGATGTTCTCTTCATGACCATAAGGGAGTGGAGCATCTTCCCAATGAGGAAAGGCTAAGGGGGCTGTGTCTCTTCAGCTGGGAGGAGACTGAGGGGTGACCTCATGAATGTTCATAAATATGGAAAAGGTGGGTGTCAGGGGGATGGAGCCAAGCTCTGCTCAGCAGCATCCAGTGATAGGAAGAGGGGCAATGGGTACAAGTTGGAGCAAAGGAGGTTCCACACAAACATAAGGAAAAGCTACTACTGTGAGGGTGACAGAGCCCTGGCCCAGGCTGCCCAGGGAGCTTGTGGAGTCTCCTTCTCTGGAGACATCCCAAAACAGCCTGGATGTTCCTGTGTGACCTGACATAGGGGATCTTGCTCTGGCATGGGAGTTGGACTAGATGATCTTTCAAGGTCCCTTCCAAGCCCTAACTTTCTGTGGTTCTGTGGCCAGATGGAGCTGAGTCTGAGCACTTTCCTTGTGACTGCATTGAATTAAGATGTGACTTCGGTGTTGCCTCTGGATCTGACCTTTTGAGTTCTAAACAACAGGTTTACACAGAGGTCGGCACGAGGTGGCTGCATGTGCAGCTCTGCATCTGTCAGCAGCAGGCAGCTGCTTCTCTCACTCCTATTAGTCAGCTTGGTACCAGGGCAACTGGCACTCTCCTCTGAGCAGAAAGATGAGTGAGAGACAGCAAGGGTGTTGTTATGTGGTGCGTCAGGTTTATGAAATGATTTAGCCTCATTTTCTCTCAACCAGAAGTTCTGTGACAAGAGATCAATGAAGTGGTTTGAGCTGGAAAGAATTAGACTCAGTGAGCCCAGTCTGTAAAGGGAGGCAACAGAGATCCCTAACTAACAGCTTCCAATTCATCAACGTTTCAGTCCAAACTTGCTTCAGCCCTACTTGGGGCTGAAGGATCCCGAGGCCCCTTCTAGCCTAACTCATTCTATGATTCTTTAATTGTCCCATTGCCAGGTCTGGTGGTGCTGGGGGTATCAGCACGGAGAAGGGGTAGGGATACCTGGGGTAGGGGTAACTGGAGTAGAAACAGAGCTGAACTGCGAACAGCTCAACAAGACAAGAGTTTTGTTGTCCTGTGAAACCTTTTCCCTATCCAAAATGCATTTAACGTGGGACGAGGTAAGTCACACGTGCGGTTCTGAGCGTGTCCTGAACTGCTCGCTTTGATTTGGAGTCTCATCCAAAGATGCAAAGCTGGAGCAGGAGTTTGCATCTCCCTGTGGCTGCCAGAGGCAGAACCAGGTTATTAATTCAGGAGACCGTGTATTTCTGTTCTGTGCTGATGGTGAAGTGATCTCCCACTGCTCTTCTCTCAACATGAGATTCATGAGGCAGTCACTTGGCATCACTTACTTCCCCTTCCAATCTCTTACAGCCTCCTTCCTGCAAAGCAGAGCTTTCCTTCTCTTGAGGAGACCTCGGTCAGTCCAGATGACAGGAAGAAGTTTCTCCTCTCTTCTCTGCTGTCACCTTTCCTGTCAGTTGTATTTCCCACCAGGTTCCTGCCTGGATGGCCTGGATCTGAGGGTCTGGATTCTTGTAAATCCCCAGGATCTGGTCTTCATCCCATTCCTTGCTTGTTCATCCGGCTGTGACATGAGCAGGAGGGTTGCTGAGGGATCATGTACGGAGCTCTGCTGGGTTGTGCCTGTTCTCCCAAGGACATTCTATGTTAATGCAGGAGGAGTCTGGATTCTGACATCCTTCCTCACTTGTCAGATGGTGTCATTGCTGCTCTCCTTGTAGGGCACAGTGCTGTGACAGTGTGGCAGCACTGTGAGACCTCCTGGGAGAGTCCTTTACTTCAAACCACAACCAAATTATAATGGATTTTGCTTAGACTCCTGTACACACTTCGATAGAGTCATAGAATCATAGAACCACCTGGTTGGAAGGGACCTCCAAAGGTCATCCAGTCCAACCCCGCTGCAGTGAGTAGGGCCATCCTCAACTAGATCAGGTTGCCCAGAACCTTGTCCAGCCTTCCCTTGAATATCTCCAGGGATGGGGACTCAACAACTTCCCTGGGCAACCTGTTCCAGTGTTCACCCACCCTTCTGCTAAAGAACCTCTTTCTAACGTCTCATTTCAACCTGCCCTTCCCTAATTTGAAGCCATTGTCCCTTGTCCTATCCCTACAGGTCCACAAGCACAGAACATGCAAGGAGTCCTTCCAGCAGGTAAGAACCAAGAAGCATCTATTCAGTCACCACAATTCCCTGAAACAGTACAGTGGATGCCAGCTGTTGAGCGCTCCTCACGTTCTCTGGGCTTTTTGTGGGTTAGTAGAGATGTGCTAAGCCTGCATGGTCCTTTCTGCCCTGGCTAGGAGCTGTCAGTGATCTGTTTTGCTGTTCTGTCCCATCTCTGGTACCCATCCTCATTCACTGGTCCTGTATCTCCCAACTCGATGTCTGAGAAGCTGCACCAAATAGATGGGCACTAGGCTCTTGATGATGCTCCAATCTCAGTACCATCAACACCTACTACGCTAATCCAGCTTATCCTGCCATTTTTTACTCTGGTGCTTCTACACCAACTGCTCTATCAAGTCCTCATCTGCATTGCTGACCATAACACAGTTAGTGTACTGTGGGCCACTCTAGCTCTTTGCTCCTGCCCAACAGGTATTCCACCAGATGTCACAGGGGGGATTGTTCTGAAGCTGAACACCATAGGAATGGCCTGAAGCTGCCAGGGGAGGGTTAGGTTGGTTGTTAGGAAGCCCTTCCTCAAGGAAAGGATTATCAGACACTGGAATGCACTGCCCAGGGCAGTGGTGGAGTCCCCATCCCTGGAGGTATTGAAGGACAGACTGGCTGTGGCCCTTAGTGCCCTGGTCTGGCTGCTGGGGTGACGTTAGGTCCTAGACAGGGCTGGATGAGCTCAGAGGGCTTTTCTAGCCTCAATAAGTCTGTGATTCTGTGACTGTGAAGATGTTCTTGGAGGTAAAGGGGTCAACATCTTCACGACAACCTCCTTGTGAAGCAGAAGTACTGGAGGCACAGGAACTGGAGATGGCAGAGCTATGACTCATAGAAAAAAATTCATGTAAGTCAATGTACATGACAGGACTCCAAACTCAGAAGCAGCTCTAGCACTTTCATATCATCTCATCACAGAATGACAGAACATTAGGGATTCGAAAGGATCTCAAAAGATCATCTAGTCCAATCACCCTCCTACAGGAGGATCACCTAGACCAAGTCGCACATGAACACATCCAGGCAGGTTTTAAACGTCTCCAGAGAAGGAGATTCCACAACCCCCCTGGGCAGCCAGTTCCAGGGCTCTGTCACCCTCACTGGGAAGAAGTTCCTTTTGATATTTATATGGAACCTCCTGTGTTCCAGCTGACACCCACTGCCCCTTGTCCTATCATTACAGGACACTGAGCAGAGCCTGGCTCCATCCTCCTGACACCCACCCCTCACATATTTATAGACTTTAATGAGGTCACCCCTCAGTCTCCTCTTCTCCAAGCTTAAGAGACCCAGCTCCCTCAGGATCTCCTCATTAGGGAGGTGCTCCACTTCCTTCATCATGCTTGTTGCTCTACGCTGGATTCCCTCCAGCAGCTCCGTGTCCTTGTTGAACTGAGTGGCCCAGAACTGCTGTCACAGGTTGTTCTGTTGATTTGTATCTGTCTTTTCCCTCAGAGTAAAGCAACTAAGGATTGCTCACAGACGCCTGGGTGAAAATACCTACCAAAACATCAGGTGTTCTTAGCTCAGATTCATGCAGCTTCCTGTCACAGAGAAGCAACTCCTACTCTTGGATAAAGTGACCCAAAGAACGCCAAGGAATTACCAACCTGCCCTTCTGTGCTCATTCCTCACAACATGCAACGACGGAAGAGAGCTTGTGCTGCGCTACTGAAGCCAACTGAAACACCAAGAGCTGGGCTACCAACCCAACAGGGTTATGTGCTGGGTGATAAAGAAGCCTTTGCTGCTGTTTCTGTCACCAGAAAGTTGCGTAATTTCGATTGCAGTTGAAGTTTTGGGATTAACGCAGCTGACAAACCAGATCTAGAGCGTCTAAATGCATATCCATACCTCCTGCCGCCTACACTCGCATGCACCCTCATGCATATTTGTCGGCAAATTTGGAAGAGCCGGTTTTTGGTGCCAGCTCACCATGCCAACAGTTCCTGGTGCTAGATTGTGAGGTCCTGTCTCTGGCTGAGACAGCGATATTGAAATGCCCTCCTGGCTGCTTCTCCAGGCTGGCCAGGTCATGAAACTGTCTGTCAGAGAGCCAATATTAGCCCATGTTCTCAAGGCAACGCTGAAGAGGTGGCCAACAGAGAAATTGCTGTTAGAGTTCAAAGTGTTTTTAATCCATAAACATGAGCTGTTTGCTTGTAAAGGAGATCTTCTGGGAAAAGCACAGAGCTGTTCCTACAGGAGGTTGCTGAGTCACGTTAACTGCGATGTGCACGGCGCAGGCAGCAATTGTCTGCCTGAAAACATTAGTCATGCAGTTTGGCTAGTGGCTTGCAAATTTGACCAGTGTAAAGAAGGCCCCATAAATGAACCTATTACCTGCCGAGCTCTGTGGTGCTGCCTGCTGAAAGGCCGGGCTTTGCCTGAGCACTGGCCAAGAAGTGGTAGTCCAGGGTCTGTGCTGATTTCTGAGGGCCCTTTTAGACAGAAAATTAGCTTCCTCATTGGGATAACCTCTCTGGGATGAAATCCAGAGCCCTGCGCCCGAAGGAGAGTCTGGGTGCTCCACTGCTGAGCAGATGCCGGGGTCCAAGCATCACTGTCCTGGAGAGGGTGCACCTTCCTTCTTTCCTCCCCACTGGCACTGCTGCTAGCCTCAGACACTGATGCTGTGCCCATGGCTCACAGTCATTGTCCCCAGTGTCCGTGCATTGCTGAACCACACAAGGAAGCCACAACAAGTTGACTTAGGGCCTGAAGAATAAATCTTACGAGCAGTGATCGAAGGAGCTGGGGCTGGTTAGTTTGAGGAATCACAGAATCATTAGGGATTGGAAGGGACCTCAAAAGACCATCTAGTCCAATCCCCCTGCCACAGCAGGACCACCTAGACCCACTCGCACAGGAACACACCCAGGTGGGTTATAAATGTCTCCAGAGAAGGAGACTCGAGGAAGAGGAGGCTGAGTGAGTGGAGACCTCATTGCTCTCTACAGCTACGAAAAGGACATTGTAGAGGCGCTGGTGCTGGTGTCTTCCCATAGGTGACCAGTGATATAACCCTCAAACTGCACTAAGAGAGAGTTAAACTGGGCATCAGGAAAAATTCTGATACAGAAAGAGCAGTCAGGCACTGGAACAGGCTGCCCAGGGAGGGGGTCGAGTCTCCATCCCTGGAGGTGTTTAAAGGTCCTTTAGATGTGGTGTTGGGGGGTCTGGTTTAGGGGTAAGCTTGGTAGAATAGGGTTAATGGTTGGACTGGAAGGGTCTTTTCCAGCATGAATGGCTCTGTGATTCTGTGAACTATATAGCTGTCATCCAAGGTGCAAAGAAGATAACCTGGTATGAGGGCAGCACCTGGGTTTGGATGGTGGGAAGTTGCACGGAGGAAGCCATGGTGCTGTTCCCTCCCTGTGTTGTAAGATTGCCCTGTTCTTCCTGGTCTCCAGACATGCTGCAGCAGCCAGGGAACAGGGCAAGCTGTTAACCCTTGTTCATGTTAGCAGCGAGAACAAGTCATGTCTGTATATCCCTCTTTATAAACTTAACCCTGGTGTTGGAGGATGAGGGGATGGGAATGGGACCCTCTAAAGATAAAGTCCTCCTTGTATGATACTGTGAACACCTGGATAGGGTGTGAGGGACCCAGAACTTCCAAGTAAGTGAAAAGGTTAGGGTATAGCTTGTTATTATCCTTCCTGGGAAGGGAAGTGAAGGGGAGCATAGACTGCTACGGGAAGTGTGACCCCAGCAGATCTCCTCCACTTTCTTATTCCTTCTCAGGAAGCTGCTGCCCATTCTCATCCTGTGGCGCCCACACAGTAGTTGGCCACATCAGGGAAGATCTAGTTGTTTCTCGACTACTCAGCTCCACAGCCAGGAGCACAGTGCTGTGAGCTCACTGGCAGCTGCTGGACTAGGTGCTGGTTTTCATGGTGAGTGCTCCATAATCCAGCGGGTATTTGGTGCTCTGGCACTACTGATCTTTAAAATGTTGTGTTAACCTGTGTAGAAATAGCATCTTTCTGCATGTTTGGTTCTGTCTGCTTTGATCTTCGCGGTCTGTATTAACGGTCCCTGTGTTTCCTGACTCTGGCTGTCACTGCTCTGCAATTCCAGACTCACCCGCGATGTTGGAACTGACACCTGGGTCTCACTTTAATCTCTCCTCTTCACAGTCAAAGAAAGAAGAGAGAGGAAAAAAATACACAGCCAGGCACACAATGAGGAAGTTGTTCATCTTGTCTGGGAGAAGCATTAAAATAACCTCGAAAGAGCCACGTGCATCTCATGTTTGTCTCTTCCAGTCCCATTCTGGTGGTTTTAATAACTTGCGCGTCTTTGCTGCACCAGTCCTGGGATTTACAAGCCAGGAATACTGGAGTGATCAATAAAAAATGGTGAAAGGAATAAATATTGATCATGATGTTGTGGCTGGCATAGGGACTCAGCGCTGAGCAGTCAGCCCAGCCCGTCTGTTGGTAAGTGCAGTCTCATAATATCAGACCATCTGCCTTCTCCTCTTGTGCTGCAGTGTAAAAAAACACTGGGAGAAGTAGACCACAGAGCTATGAGAGACGTTCCCCAAAACAAAGACAGACTCAAGGGAGACAGGGATCTACTGGAGACAATCCAACAGAGAGCTATGAGGATGATGAAGGCACTGGAGCACCTCCTCTGTGAGGAAAGACTGAGAGAACTGGGGCTGTTTAGACTGGAGAAGGCTGAGACGGATCTCAATAATGTCTGTAAATATTTGTGGGGTGGGCGGTAAGAAGAAGGGGCCAGTATCTTCTCTGTGGTGCCCAGTAACAGGACAAGGAATAATGGGGATAAACTGGAACACAGAAGATGCCACCTCAACATGAGGAGAAACTTCTTTACAGTGACGGTGATGGAGCCCTAGAACAGGCTGCCCAGAGCTGTGGGATCTGCTCTAGGTGACCCTGCTCTGTCAGGGGTGTTGAACTAGATGATCTCTAGAGGTCCCTTCCAACCCCTAACATTCTGTGATTGCCCTTGCATGGTAGTGGAGAGTGTTCAAGCCCGGTCACACCTCTTCTTCCTATGTGAGCTGTGTGCAGGAGAGATGACCATGAGGGTGGTGGAGCCCTGGAACAGGCTGCCCAGAGAGGCTGTGGAGTCGTCTTCTCTGGAAGTTTCAAAACTCATCTGGATGTTCCTATGTGCCCTAGACTAGGTGATCCTGCTCTGGCAAGGGGGTTGGACTAGATGATCTCTGGAGGTCCGTTCCAACACCTAACATTCTATGATTCTATGATTCATGATCCAAAAAGCCATCAGAGATACCTAAAGCAACCCCGTCAGTGTAAAGCAAACAGGACATTCAGGATAGACAAAGCACCCTGATGAGAGCCTACAGTTTGCAAATCATGGAACCACCTAATAAATCCCCAAAAGTGCTCAGGTGAGAGAAGAAATGCAGCTGGTTTGAGTTCCTTTAGCTTTAGTTCCTCGTTAGTTCCTTTATTTTAAAGGTGAGGTGGAGCTGTGAATCATGAAATGAGTCTCTTCTACATGACAAAGTGTTTTCTCTGACTCCTGAAGGTTCTGACATTGAGGTGGGCTCTGCATTCAGCTGTGGGTAATCCTGCACCTGGGCTGGGACAACAAGCGGTATCAGTACAGGCTGTGGGAACACAGGCTGCAGAAGAAGATCTGGGGGTACCAGTGGGTGAAAAGCTGGACTTGAGCAGATAGTGAGCTCTTGCAGGCCCAGAAGGCCAACTGGGCTGCATCCAAAGCAGTGTGGCCAGAAGATGGAGAGAGGGGATTCTGCCCCTCTACTCTGCCCTGGTGAGACCTCACCTGAAGTCCTGCATCCATCTCTGGAGCTCTCAATACAGGAAGAACATAGACCTGATGGAGCAGGTCCAGAGGAGACCATGAAAATGATCAGGGGGCTGGAGCCCCTCTGCTGTGAGGACAGGATGAAGGAGCTGGGGTTGTTCAGCCTCAAGAAGAGAAGGCTCCAGGGGAACTTTATAGTGACCTTCCACTCTATGAAAGGGGCTGTCAGAAAGCTGAGGAAGACTGGATAGGACGAGGGGCCATGGTTCGAAGCTGGAAAAGGGCAGATTGAGACTGGACATCAGGAAAAAGCTATTGAATCTGAGGGTAGGGGATCCCTGGAACAGGCTGCGCAGAGGGGTGGTGGAGGCCCCATCCCTGGAGCCATTCAAGGTCAGGCTGGATGGGGCTCTGGGCAATCTGGTCTGGTGAGTGCTGGCCCTGCTTGGTGTACAGGGATTGGACTGGACAATCTTTGGAGGTCCCTTCCATCCTTGATTCTAAGACCAAAGCCGGGAATGCTGCCAGTGTTGTAACCGAAGCAGGAACCATGTGTGCACCACCCTCCCAAGAATTTCTCCATTTGGTAGGGAGCAGATACTCTCAGATGGTGGCAAAGGATCCTGATAAATGAAATCCCTATTCCCCAAGGTCAGTAACTCCCCATCTGCTGCCTTGGAAGGTTTCCCAGGTTTGCCCAGGACATGGCAGGGCTGGAGGAATGAGCTGCATGGGGAGCTCCTACACAGGATTGGTACAGGGTACAACTCATTAATGAGAGAAACCATTCACGTGGAGAGTGTGGCAGCGAGAGAGCTTGGAGACAGCGGAAGGAAAAGGCTGCTTCTATACTGCAGAAGTAACATCTACAGCCTAAGTTTAGTCGTGTAGATGCAAGCTGCAATTTACGGGAAAGACTCCGAGGATGCAGAAGATCTTTTCTAAGGAAACCAGAGCGACTGGATTTATTTTTGAAGCTGGATTGCTTGTTGCCCAGAAAAAACACTGCGGCGCCCCATTTAGCTTTTGAGGTTCTTTAAAAGCAGCAGAGAAGGATCATAGGATTTTTCTTAGCTCCTGCTGAGTTAACAGGCAGTAAAAATGGAATAGTGTGGGATAAGGATGTTATCGTGAGATAGTCTGAAGAGTGAGGGACATACCAAGCTGCTTTAGCTTCAGACAGTGTTAATTAATGCTTTAAATAAGATGCTAAACCATGGTGTTTATTGCTAGTATTCACTGAATCATTGAATCATCCTGGCTGGAAAGGACCTCCAGGATCAGCAAGTCCAGTCCTCACCCCAACAGCGCCCTAACCCCTAGACCATGGCCTCAAGTGCTCGAGCTACTTGGTTTTTAAACCCCTCCAGGGATGAGGACTCCACCACCTCTCTGAGCAGCCTGTTCAAGTGCCCAACTACTCTCTCAGGAAAGAACTTCTTTGCCTTGTTTGCCTTCAGATACAGCCATGGTTGGAAACCCTTTAAGCCAACTTGACATACTCAACAGGATGATGGTCCTACTCTGTTCTCTTTCCTCTCTGAAGGCCATCTCTGTCCATCACAGCTCTCAGGATGGGCTGATGTGGGACACGAGCTGGACATGAGCCTCACATTAGTTCACAGAATCACAGAATTTCCAGAGTTGGAAGGGACCTTAAAGATCATCCAGTTCCAACCCCCTGCACAGGCAGGGACACCTTCACTAGAGCAGGTTACTCTGGCCCCAGCCAACCTGCCCTGCAACACTGCCAGGGGTGGGGCAGCAACAATTTCACTGGGCAACCTGTTCCCACAAGAAAGAATTTGTTCCCCATGTCCAACCTCAATCTCCTCTCTTCAGGTCTGGTACCCTTTCCTCTTGTCCTCTCCTTCAACACTGCCAGGGATGGGGCAGCCACAACTGCCTTGGGCAACCTGTTGCAGCATCTCACCACCCGCACAGCAAAGAATTTGTTCCTCATGTCCAACCTCAGTCTCCCCTCTTCAAGGCTGGAACACTTTTCCCTTGTTCTCTTGCTACCACTCGTGTTAAAAGCCCTCCCTCAGCTTTTTTGTAGCCCCCTTCAGAGATTGGAAAGCTGCTAGAAGGTCACCTGGAAGCCTCCTGTTCTCCAGTCTGAACAGCCCCAACTTGCTCAGCCTGTCCTCAGAGGGGAGATGCTCCAGCCCTCTGCTCATCTGAGTTGCTCTCCTCTGGACCCCTTCTAGGAGCTCTTGGGAAAGAAGGGAAATCCCCCTGATGTGTTGGAAAAAGCCATTCGATGCCACCCCATGAGCTGGGAAAAAGACATTGGAGGCCAAAGCATGGCCTCTACTATGTAGTTTCAAATCCTTAGTGCCTTGGCTCTAATAAGACAGCAGAAGTTGCTTTTTCTCCCCAGGACCAAGGCTTTCTGTTTATGGAGGAGCAGCAGAAGGCAAGTCCTGATTTACAGGCTGCAGGTGGCACCATGGGCAACCTTGAAACACGTTGCTGCTGTTTTTACCCTGCTGGAACAAGAAGGCTGCTGCTTCCTTTATGGCAAAACATGAGCCTGGTTAAAAATAGCATCTTATCATTGGCAATGACACTGAGCGGTTCTTGGTTGCAGTAGTTCATTAACATTGACTGACATCAACTGCTCCACATGGGAAAAAATTCACACCCTTCCCTCACGGCTTTGTTACCGCCACTACTTTCCCTTCTCACCCTAAGACGCTCAAACCTGCCCATCTTCAGCCAAGCCCCTGGATTAACGGCTTTGGTGAACATCACAGAGCTTCAGCACAACACAGAGAGAGCAAGCACTTGAGAGCAGTTCAAAGGAAAGGTTAGATCAACGTGAGGAGAAGGCTTTTCAGGGCAAAAGCCAAGGGAGATGGAGATGAGACTGGGAAGTGCAGCCAAGTGATGAACAAACTGGGCAAGAAAATGGTGTGTTTGCCAGGGAGCCTTGGGAGTAACAACAATTTAGTCTGTAAACAAGGGGAGTTCAGTTGTGGGCACTTCAAAACAAGAAGGACATTGAGATGCTGGAGTGGGTCCAGAGAAGGGCAACAAGGTTGGGGAAGGGTCTGGAGAACAAACCTTGAGAGAAGCAGCTGAGGGAGCTAGGGCTGGTTTGTCTGGAGAAAAGGAGGCTGAGAGGAGACCTCATTGCTGTCTGAAGCTGCCTGAGAGGGGTGTTGTGGAGAGGTGGGAACAAGAGGAAATGGCCTTAAGCTGCCCCAAGGGAAGTTCAGGTTGGCCATGAGGAAAAACTCCTTCCTGGAAAGGGTCCTCAGGCCTTGCAACAGGTTGCCCAGGGACGAGGTTCAATTGCCATCCCTGGCTGTGTTTCAGAGTCACGGAGATCTGGAGCTCAGGGATTGGGTTGGACTTAATGATCTTGAAGGTCTTTTACAACCTGAACGATTCTGTGATTCTATGAGTCTACTGAAAAGTTTTATTAAGATGGAATCAAATCCACGAAGTAGAAGAGCAGCAAAATGTGGAGGTTGAAAATGCTCGGGAACATGCACTTCTCTCCAGCAGGTCTGTGTCCTTCTGGAACAGAGAGGTCCAGAACTGGACACAAGATTCCAGATGTGGTCTCACCAGGGCATAGTAGAGGGGGAAGAGAACCTCTCTTGACCTATTAACTACCCTTCTTCTGATCCAGCCCAGGATGTCGTTGGCCTTCTTGGACACAAGGGAACATTGCTGGCTCCTGGTCATCCAGCTCTCTAGCAGGACCCCAAGGTCCCTTTCTCCTACACTGCTCTCCAAAATGTGGCTAAGCAAAGGAGTGAATAATCACAGTGGTCCCTTGAATATCCTAAACCTTACAGAATACTGAAGAATCAATTGTTTAACCTAACTATGAGGGAAAAGTAAAGCAAGAGCACTTCCAGTGCCACTTCTTCTGAGAAAAGGCAGAGCCTTTCTCTCATTTCTGGTGGTATGCTCTGAAACAATTAGAAGTTATTCAGCCTAACAAGGGTCTCTGGTCGGGGCTGAACAGTAAGCAGCAGGTATTCAGCCTACTGCTTACATACAAACATTTAGCTAGCATGACTGGCACAACATTTAGACAGGCTGGTTTTGGGATGCGGAGGACGCTGTTAATTTACAGCTAAAATGCATCGGATGGGTGCTCAGAAGAGTAATTCCCCCTCAACCTGTCTCCCAGCACCATAAAAGATTAAATATGAAGCCATCAAGACTGAAATCAACACAATATAAACATCAGACTTGTGGCTTTTCAAGGGGCAACGGGTGTGAACTGGAACAGAGGAGGCTGCACATCTATCTGAGAAGGAACTTCTTCCTGGTGAGGGTGACACAGTCCTGGAAGGGGCTGCCCAAGGGGGTTGTGGAGTCTCCTTCTCTGGAGACGTTTAAAACCCGCCTGGACATGTTCCTGTGCGACTGGATCTAGGGGATCCTGCTGTGGCAGGGAGACTGGACTGGATGATCTTTTGAGGTCACAGAATCACAGAACATTAGGGATTGGAAGGAAGACATTCCTTCTCACATTAATGTGGAACCTCCTCTGTTCTAGCTCACACCCATTGCCCCCTGTCCTATCATTAGATGCCACTGAGCAGAGCCTGGCTCCATCCTCCTGACACCCACC
>JAOXOE010000001.1:111209764-111252772 GCA_028565055.1 Phoeniculus purpureus
CTTGAGCTCTGTGGTAAGGGTTGGACTTGATGATCTATTAGGTCCCTTCCAACCTTGGTAATACTGTGATACTGTGACTGCCGTGCTTCTAGCAGCCCGGAGTAGGTTTCCCAAGGGCATCATTTCCAACCCAGTGTTCCACAGTGAAATGATCAGGGGAAGTTTAGGTTGGACATGAGGAAAAAGTTCTTCATTGAAGGAGTCATCAGGCTGCTCAGGGAGGGAGTTGGGTCACCGTCCCTGCACGTGTTCAAAGCTGGTCTGAAGCTTAGGGACAGGGTGTAGCAGTGGGCTGGGCAGAGTTATGTTAGTGGTTGGACTCGGTGATCTTGAAGACCTTTTCTAACCTAAGCAGATCTCTGATGTGTTTGATCCATGATTGAGGTTTTGACTCACCACGACTTCTCGTGACTGACACAGAGAGGCTGCTACCAGCCACCCCAGAGAGCTGCTTTTAAAGGTGATGGAGAGGAGAGTTAATGTTTTGTCTTTCCCCTTCTCAGACAGTAGAGACAAGGCTGGTGAAGGGCCAGTCTGAACATTGCTCAGTGAACTGCTTCTCCTGCTTGCAGCACACTCAGCTCCCCTGCTGTAATGGGAGCTGCATCTTCTGCCCAGACTCCCACGGCAGCAGCCAGTTAAGGTGCTGGTGTGACTGTCACTAGTGTCTCAGAGGCGGCAGGAAGGGTCCCTGTGGAGAAGTTCACAGCTGGCTGCAGCTGCTTTGGCACCTTCCTCACGGAGGGAAGGAACCAGTGTGAAAAAGGAGAGGAGCTGTCATGAAATCCAACAACTGTTAGGAAGGAAACAAGCTGGGAAGGATGAATTTCAGCGGAACAAAACCAGTTTATCCAAAGTCACTCTCCATGTTGCAGTAACTGGTGGCTATGGAGCAGGGTGACCTCTCATGCTGGATGGCAGGGTGATGGAGATGGGGATCCCCATTCCCACCCAGCATGGCAGCAGCTTGGAATCTCCTTTCTCTGTGCTCAGGGGAAGAGCTCTGAAAGAACAGGGTGCGTGCCTTGGGCAGGAAGAAAGCACGTGAAGGCTTCTTGCCTTGTGCATCTCTCCTCAGGCTTAATGGGAAATGTCTTTCTCACCTCCCTGTCTGTCCATCTGGCTGCCTTGGTGTGGGAGAAAACACCGGCTGAAGAGCAGCCAATTCCCATGGATTCAATGCAAATCCCGAGCAGGAATTTCAGGGTTTGGGTGGATGGGCTGGGTTTTTGTAAAGGTAGGCTAATGTGACCTCTGGCGTGCAATCTGCTGGCAAACCTTGCTCAGGTAGGCAGATCCAGTCCTCTGATCTCTGTCGGGGGCTTTCGTGCCAGCAGCTCTCCCACTTCACTAAGCTGGGGTAGGCAGTGGCGTTCACTATCCTGCCCGGTGTGTTTTGTCCAGCGTGGCATCTGGAGGTGGTGAATAGGCTCCACGAGTTTGTGGTGTCAACAGCTTCTTCAGGCTGCTCTTTCCCTTTGACACCACCAATACCATAAGTCAAGCTCCAGGCAGTACTGTGAGACGTGGGGCTAGTGCAGCGTGAAGCAGGCGCGCAGCCAGGCAGCTCTCCGCTCCGTCCCACGGGTTCGTAGGGGGGCAGCGTGGACTGGTTAAAGAATCGTTTCTAGGGGTGGTTGCTTTTTGTGTCTCCTTTGTTTTTACTCAAATAAGTGCTGCAGACATGGGTAGCAGGGATTCAATGGCCAGATGTGCTTCCAACAGCTTTGGCAGGGCAGAAAGCTTGCGTCGTGAGTGCAAATACCTGTGCAGGCAGCGTGACGTCTGCTCTTGAAGTCGCTTCTCTTGAAGACAAGGCGTTTTATCTGGGCTGCTCTTGCTGACTGTGATGCCACTACTCCCGGCAGCAGAAGTGGGATAACTCAGACAGGTCTGACGGGATCAGGGCTAGGAAATGCAAGTCAGCTGCCAGAGGCAGGATGCGGAGCAGTCCTGGCTGGTGGTTAAGTGGTTGACATGAGTGTTCTTCTTCTCAGATACCCTAGTGTGGTTTGTCAACAAGTGACAGGAGACTGCCAGTCTTTATTTCTTGTGTTCACAATCTCCAATCCTTGAATTTTAAATAGACTTGTGTCTTTTGGTGGCTGTTTTTGCAGCTAGCATGGTGTCACTTCCATTTCTACAACCTCTGGCCACTGGTTTCCTATGGTTTGGCCAGTTGATTTGACTGATACTGTCGTCAGAGTGGACAGTTTAACACGGATAAACGACATCCCCTTGTGCATTTGGAGCTTAGCAATTTGCTGTACGCAGTCAGGTCGCATCCATATATCCAAATCACTGTGGAGAGTCTCTCCTGGTGAGCTGTGACAGCAGAGGGTAATGGGTCTGCGTGATTTTTCTTAACCAGATCTGAATGTCCTGAGTCAGGAAGAGCTTTGACCTGAAATTTAATTAAGGAGCTGAAAACAGGAAAAGTAGGAGGATGAAAGGAGAGAATGGAACCAAAAAGAAAATCCCTGGGCGTTCAGGACTTGGTGCAAGTGGACTGAGGATCTCTTCTCATGGAATAGCTGGACCTCATGAATATGCTACATTAGAAAATGAGGACAAGTGGAAAATAACAGCAGTGTGATTTCTTGCTTCATTTTTAATGAAAATGAGCAAGCTGCAGGGAAGGAGAGACACCTTGAAGTCAAAGGGAGCACATTGGTAGCCATCCACATCCTAATGAGTAACATTAGGAAGCCATCTGTAAGTACTTAGTCTTGTACTCTAAGAGGTTGAATGGATTTAGTCTTGTTTGGACACAGCAAACCCAAACCTGTAGAGGTGGTAAAAAAACAACAACCCCAAGCTGAAAATTCTGGTTGCTCCAATGGGAAACCAAAGAGCTCAGGTGCTCGGTGACTACTGGACGTAGACGAGGTGAACATTTCCATTTTGTCATCAGTGCTAATCAGACAGGTGGAAAGAGGAGAAACAAATTTGCAGCCAGTGTCAGATGTCCTTCAAAAACGCTTTGCTGAGTGTCTAGTAGGTTCTAGCGACAGCAAGTCTGCAAATCATCTTCTGTGTGAAAGCAAAAGTCCATGGAAAGGATTGGCATCCGCATAAACCAGCACATTTACTCAATCATAGGGGTACGCTTGAGATCTCTGCAAGGCTTTGACTTTGGAAGCCTTAACGTGACTTCTAGAGGTGTTTTCACCTCAGTTAGCTGAGCTTTTAAGAGAGAACGGACACTAGACCTGCATAGTCTGGGTCTGTGTGGAGATACATACTTGGACCCATACGGTCCAGGTCAAACGCTTCAGTAAAACAGGTAGCTGGGAATGAACTAGAGCCCTGGTGGGTGGTGGGGACACTATGAGCATGGCCTCAGCATCTGTAGGAGATGTGCATGGCCTTCCCAGGACTGACCAGCTCCCAGTCAGGGCAAAATGGTGAGGCTTAGGTCAAAGTCTGTGCCTAGTCCCTGGTTCTCCTGTAGGTGGAGAGAGCCTGGTTTAACCCAGCCATGGGCACAGGCAGGCAGAAGGAGCTGGTGAGGGACATGTGCCATTTGTGTGGGGCTGACAATAAAACCAGCACTGGAGGTAGCATCTGAGGAAGTTAGTGCAGGAAGGAACAGCATAGAAACACAGAATGCATTGGGTTGGAAGGTACCTCCAAAGATCATCTAATCCAGCCCCCTCCTACAACAAGCAGGGACATCTCCAACTAGAACAGATTGCCCAGAGCCCCATCCAGCCTGACCTTGAATGGCTCCAGGGAAGGGGTCTCCACCACCTCTCTGGGCAGCCTGTTCCAGGGATCCACCACCCTCAGATTAAACTCCTTTTTCCTCCTGTCCAGCCTCAATCTGCCCTTCTCCAGCTTCAAACCATGACCCTTCATCCTGTCATTCCCTGCTCTTATGAGCAGTCTTCCCCAGCCTCCTGACAGACCCCTTTCAGGGACTGGAAGGTCACTATAAGCAGTGCAAGCTTGACTGGAGAACTCATACTAAGGATTAAGTCTAGAATAAGCAGTGGTAGCAAATTGCTTTTCATCACCAGCCAGTACAAGTTTAATGATGATCTCTGGGGTTAAGCCTTCATTATCACCTAACGTAGGCTGAACGTATCTCTTTGAGTAGTTGAAGGTTTGATCTACCAGCTCTTTAGAGAAGTAATTTACAGGTGTAACCCTTATCTGCACGGAAGGAGACGCTCATAATTTGCCTAAAGATGTTTTCTTTGTATTTGTTAAGGTTGACTTTGATACGAGGGTGTTGCAGTGGCCCCGGCTAAGTTTTGGCATAAGAAAAAGCAACTCTTGGTCCCGTGTTTTCAGGAAGCTGGGGTTGTGTCCCCGTGTCTCAAGTAGGTGTGCAAACGTGTGTGTGTTGTGAAAGCCCACGAGCTTTCAAAGCAGCTAAGGATGGTGAGGGGCGAGTGACCTCTGAGATAGCTGGTGTACATCCAGGGACTGGAAGTCAATGGAATCACTGTGGGGTTACACCTCTGACAGTCAGGTCCTCATCTGTGCTTGTAGGGTACTTGTGACGACAGCCTGAAGCTGTTCCTGGGACACTGAGACGTAGCGGCCGGCTCTTCACATGCCGCAAAGGAGAGACTTGAAAAGAAAATCAAGTAGGTCCACAAAGACCCAGGGAGAGAAGGATCTCCAAGGAAAACGTTGATAAGTGATGCCGTGTACAGGCACGTGAGCAGAAGGGACCAAACACGAGCCTTCAATAGGCGCAGAGGTGTGAGCTGTTAGGAGGTGAAGTGAGACAGCGCAGGCAGGCTGCAGCACTCCTCTCCGCTCCAGACCTGGGTTCCAGAAGGTGTAACCATCATTAACGTCCTTGATCACCTCCAGAGCAAATCGGACTGGATGTTCTGCATCAGGCAGCCTGTTGACGTTGCATTGCACTTGGAAGGAGAGAAGTGGTGTGAGAAGGGTAGTGCTGAGGACCACTGGTTCGTGTGGACTAGAAGCTTAGGAGAAGCAGAGAAGGGAAGAAGAGCAGAGAAGGAAAGAAGAGCAGAGAAGGAAAGAAGAGCAAAGCTGACTTGTAGGACACTGCTTCTGGTTATACTTGACCTGTCTTAGCTGAAGAGATTCTGCTTGCCCCTAGCAGTTTCCAAATGTATTCTACCATTAGATGCTGCAGCCTTTACCAGTTACTGGATGGGGTGTGTAGGCTGCCTTCCGTTGGGTCTTCCTTCAGGGCATCCCTTCAACTCTGCACCTTCTTTTAAAGGATGGAAGCTTACAGAGTCTTGAGATTACTTACCTAGTTCTCCAGAGCAGAAAGGGATAGTGGAGGTGTTTAAGGCCAGGCTGGATGAGGCTCTGGCCAGCCTGGTCTAGGGTGGGATGTCCCTGCCCATGGCAGGGGGATTGGACTGGATGATCTTTCGAGGTCCCTTCCAATCCCTGATGGTTCTATGATAGTGTTTGAGATCCATCAGCTTGAGATTGGCACATCATGATCGATCAGAGAAGGGAGTGACTCAGGTTTGTGGATTCACCTGGGTTGTGTTAAGGAGATTGACACCAGAGTCAAGTTTACTGAAGTTACCAGATGCTGACCCCAGAGAGTAGAGAAATCACCAGTTACCCAGTACCAAGCTCAGTACAGCAATCCCTGAAGTTACTAGATGCCTAACTCAGAGAGCAGAGGAGAAGAAACAGGACAGGAGAGAAGACAGGTCAGAGTTTAGATAACCACTCTGGGCTGCAGTGGTGTCTGGAGAACCCCTCAGTTTCCCTGGCCGTCTTTGTAGCCTGTTTCCCAGCATCACAGATGGGGCTGATGGTGGTTAGTCCCTCTTCATTTCCTCAGCTTCAGAGATTTTTGGTGTCTCCAGCTGTCCTGTTGCCCATCTCTCATCCTGGTTGCCGGCTGGGAAGGGTTGATGGCCACCCTGTACTGTTGAAGTCCTTCCTTCTATCTCTGCTGCCAGCAGTGGTTTTCCTTCACTCCTAGCAACATGGAGGACTTTGTTCTCAGGGCCTTAGACAAAACACCGGCGAGTAAGTCCTTGGGAGATCACAAGTCGCTGTGTTCTCACCACTTCAGCGTAGTTTTGCAGATACAGCAGCAGTGTCTCAGGGTCTGCGTGTTCCGCTCGCGCCGCAGAGCCCTTATCTCTTCGCCCGGTGCAAGGCTCCTCCTGCCCTCGCTGCTCAGCGGGTTTGAGCCCTTCTGCTTGTTGCTAATCAGAGTCTGACAGAGGTGGACCACTCAGAAATACATTTTTAGGTATTAATGATATCAGGTCAAATAACGTCCGATTGTGTTTATTGCCCGGGCATCGTGGAGCTCTGCTGGCACGGAGCAGTGCTAGTCCTGCTTGCGTCCTTTGGGTGAGATGCTTAAGGCAAAGAGCTCGGTCTTATTAACTGATAGAAGGAAAAAAGTTCCCTTAAGTCCTGCTATTTAAAAGAATAAAATGAGCTGAGATGGTTGCTCGTTCGTGGCTCTCCTTTCTCAGCTTAATCTTGAGTATGAGATGCCGAGTCTAGGGGGACAGTGACTGTCCACGGTCACTGCTGATGACTAGGTTAGAATTCAGCCTCAGTAAAACACTTTGGAGAAGGTTCTTTTCAAGAAATGGTTGTAAATTCCCTCTGGATTCTCCCTCTTGTTTTGCCATGCCACGGGAGAAACTCGGGTGTGTTAGAGCAGAAAGACCTGAGAGGATTGATGCCCACGCACAAGTGGGCTCTGAGCTCAAAACCTTCTACTGGGCTACACTAGACTGCAGTTGTAGTTCACACAGTTTTGATGTGAGTGATCTCCTCAATACAGCAAGTATCTGAAGTGTCTTATCAATGCTTAGAAGTGTCTCTAAGGGGTGAGTGTCAGGGACAGTGGGACCAGGCTCTTCTTGGTGGGACAACAGGCACAAAGTGGAACATGAGAGGTTCCACCTAAACATGAGGACAAGCTTTTTTCTTGGTGAGGGTGACAGAGCCCAGGCTGCCCAAAGAGACTGTGGAGTCTCCTGCTCTAGACACATCCTAAACCCTCCCGGGCTGTTCCTGTGGGATCTGCTCTAGGGGATCCTGCTGTGGCAGAGCGGATGGGCTGGATGATCTTCATAGGTCCCTTCCAGCCCCTTTGTTTTGCCAATTGATAAGGTTAACCAAGGAGGACACAAATGCCAGCAGAAGGGATCAACTTCCTCTACTTTTCAGGATGCTGGCAGGGGGGTTGGGCTAGATGATCTTTCGAGGTCCCTTCCAATCCTTAATGATCCTATGAGTTGGAAGTGGCACATCTGGGATCGTTGTGACTCGAGATAACCCTTGCCATTTGAACAGCAAGAAGTGAATCCCAAGAGCTGGGACCCCAGTGACGACTGCCTGTCCCCACTGCTGACCCCTCAGCCAGGACATACTGAGAGGATGAGAACAGGGCCACTGGGGGGATGGCCAGCAAGTCACCCGTTAATACTGGTTGCGTGGGAAATGACTGTGACCCTGCAGTGGTTCATCAGAGACTGGGGATAAGTTCGTGGCTGTGCCGCACCCCGGGGCTCTGTGGCCCTTGGTGCTGGCTTGCAGACAAAACACAGGGCAGCCTGCTGCACCCTTCTGTTGCAGCTTTTTAGGAGCTGAACTCTAATTAATGTGGTGGAGGAATCCAAAGCAGCTACCGTTTATCTTGGAGCTCGGTCGGGGAGTGTTGGGGTTGAACTGTAGAATTCCAAGTGCTTTTGGCAGGGACTGTCACCGACTTCTCTGGAGCTGGCCCAGATCCCTTCTCGCTTTCTGCTGGGCAGGAAAGCAAACCTGAAGTGTTGTGAAGTCCTTTCAGAGTGAGAGCAGTGCAGATGTCTGACTTTAACAGGGCTCTCTACTTTGCCTCTCTGATGTCCGAGGGCAGCTTCACAGCGAACTGGGATTCGGGATGCAGCCGCCTGTCTCCCTTCCTAGCGACAGCTGTAAACCTCTGCTGAAGGTGTCACTCGTTGTCTCATTGCACAGTCACCCTTCAAGGCTGCCAGGTATCGGAAATGAAACTGGTGGTGTGTGGGGCAGCAGCAAACAGGCGTGGGAGCATCCCCAGGTAGGGAGGGGACCTTTCCCAGGGGGTTTGGGAGGCTGGGTGCGTAGGGCACGCTGCTGCCCTGCAGCGCTGTCGCTTCACGTCCTGCTCTTGAAAGGCAGACAAGGCATCGAGCCCTAAATTGCATTTGGTGTAACTCCTCCCCAGTCTCAGGCGCTTACTCACGCAGCCACCCACGGATCCGAAACACAACTGTGCGACGCGAGGCTGCGAGCTCTCTCTCGCCAGAAGAGATCCCCCTCTTCCTGCTGGGCACCGGTGTGCCCGTCCCGTGCCAGCGCTGCCTCACTCCTGCTGCGCACGGCGAAGCTCTGGCTGGTCACACACGCACAAGCCTTTCTCTCCCATCCTCTCTCATCAGCTCTCGCTGCAAGAGGAGGACAGGAGAAGCTCGGGCTGCACGTAGCGCGGCTCTGCACGCCTTTGTGCCAGCGCTGGCTGGCAGGCGGACAGAGGAGCTTTGTTTGCAGCCTGGGGCCAGCCTGGCAGCCAGGAGAGGTGGGGATCTGCACCCGCATACGGAATTGGACAGGGGTCGAGAGGCTCCTAAAGCTGTGGCAGCGCCAACGGGGGCTTCCAGAGCGCTGCTGAGAGCCTCTCCTGGTACCTTCTGCGCAGTGCAAAGCGGATCCGGCGTGAGGAGCCCTTCGTAAAGACAGGTAATGGTTTCACTTCTGTAGCAGCACTGTCGTGACTGCTGCTGTTGGGTCCTTAATTCCTGTACGGGGGAAAGGCTGCTGTGCACCTGGGAAGGGTAAAGCAGCGTGGTAGCAGCGTGCTTGAGCTGAGGGTGGCTCAAGTTCATCTAGTCTCTTTTATGTAAGCTTAGTTTGCATTGCCAGCAGGGAGCAAAACCACGTGTGTTCTCTGCAAAGAGGAGCCTGCTTAGGCGACTTGTCCAGCTTGCCTACTTCTGAAGCCCAGAGCTACTAGGTATGTGCAGCATCGAGTGGGTTCTGCTAATAGCCACACGTTAGCACGGAGCCATCAGGCAAGGGAAATAATTCTTCCTGTTGTCAGAGACGGTTACTTACCCCTACAGGGGCATGAAACATCCTGCTTAGAAGCTCACATTTGCTCCACACGCCCGAGGAATCCTTGTTGCATTTCTTTTTCTAAGAACTGAGCTTACCCAGCTGCACTAAACAGATCTCATGGTGCTGTGCAGCTATTGCTGCAGTGCTCTTACTACTTGGGTTGGACTTGATGATCTGTGAGGTCTCTTCCAACCTTGGTATTGCTGTGATACTGTGATACTTTGGGGGTGTTTTTAGTAGTTTGTAAAATACTGCTGTTTTTCGAGATGTGTGTTTTGTGGGGGTGCTTCTGCGGGTTCATACGTCTCACGCGGTGCCTTGTAACTGGTAGCTGTAATTTTGGGGAGCATGCAGTGCTGTTGGAGATGGTCACAAAGGTGGTCTTAAGCCTTGGAGCTGCAGCTCTTGTTGATGTTGAGTGCCAGGGCTGATGTGCTTTTGGGGTGGTGGGTAAGACCCCACTCACACGACTCCAGATGTGGTGGGTAAAACCCCACTCACACGACTCCAGATGTGGTGGGTAAGACCCAACTCACACGACTCCAGATGCGAGTGCTCCATGTCACAAGAGGCGTTGTAAACATACTGGGGATGTGTGTAGGGTGTTGGTTTTTAGCTAAGGGGAGAGAAAGAAGAGCAGCACTGAAGAGCCTTGTTCTCTCCTGCTGCCGGTGTGTGCGTGTAGCAGCCCTGTTGCCATCTTGTCACCGCGTAGAACACTGCTCGTGACTCCTGTTTGCCCGATGGCATGCAGCAGCCTCCAAGGACACTCTGCCTCTGTGCTCCTCGTTGGTTTTAATCTTCAAGGAACAACTTGTTGTTTCTTGTAGGAGAAAGTCCAGCAAACATCCTGCTCGTGACAGTGGCAGCCGCTGCCTGTCACACCGAGTGT
Organism: Phoeniculus purpureus; assembly: GCA_028565055.1. Lineage (NCBI taxonomy): Eukaryota > Metazoa > Chordata > Aves > Bucerotiformes > Phoeniculidae > Phoeniculus > Phoeniculus purpureus. The sequence goes on from JAOXOE010000001.1 coordinate 111,219,726, forward strand.
CCCTTTGCCAACCCACGTGGCTCTGCTGGCCAGGGCTGTGGGGCTGTGAGGGTGCCCGAATGAGACGTTTTAAAGGGTCCCATTAGAACAGCAAGGGTGCCAACTGCCTGCTTGGTAAGTGTGGTATCTGGGTTATCCTTTCTGTGGCCCTGGGATTGGCAGCAGCATCCCTTTTGTGTCCACCCCACTGATCTGCACAGAGCCCTCCAGGCTACTGGCAGTGGAGCTGTGTAGCCTCTATGCTGTATGCCCCTCTTTGCTGAGGGAGAAGGACACTGGGCTCCAGCATGGAGAGCCAGGTTCCTGCTTCTCAGACCCTAAGCTGGGCAGCTGGGTGCAAGGGGTGGACGATGCTGGACCCTGCATCCTTAGCCTGTCAGTGACGCCCTTCTCATCAGGGAGTTAAAACTGTGCAGCTGCTAGATCCCCCATCCACAAAATAACTCTGCTGGAGTTCCCTGGCTGCGTGCCTCATTTATCCAGGGACCTTTACAACCCGTTTCCTGCAGAGCTGAGCGCACGAGGCAGGCAGGGTCGGTCTAAAATAGCTTGCTTCTGCTTGCACAGTCGACTTTCATCTGTTGTATATATTTCTGTAAACAGAAAGGTGCAGCAGCTCTTGTGGTGGACGTAAGCACGGGCAGAGCCTTGGTGGTAGCTTCTTGCCGGCACCTCATCAGGCTTTTTAAGCCCAGAGGCTTTTGTTTCCTCACTGAGGAAAGGCTGTGGGAAGACCTGCATGGAGGGTTTTGTAAGGTAAGAGCCAGGGGGTTTAATTGCTTCTTTCTAATCTTGAATCACTGTGGAGTTCCTGTGTGAGAAGCTGTTTCTCTCAGCATCTGGCTTCCCCTCAGCAGGACTTGGCGGATTCCAGGCGGATTGGACTAGATGATCTCTTGAGGTCCCTCCCAGTCCGTTATGATTCTATGATTTATGATTCTGTGACTTAGATAGGATGGCCCTTGGTCTCAGAAGAGCTGCATGAGCTGCCTTCAGTGATGCTGGACTTCACTGTCCGGTGAAGCTTTCTCCTCCTTCTCTCCCACGAGCCTCACACAGTCCCGTCGGGCCATCCCTGTGCAGCATCGCTCGCAGGATTTTATTCCACTTTGAAGTGTTTCATTCAATCAGGAGAGTCTCCTGTGTTTTCTGCTTCCCACTTTGTGGCCTGACAGCTTTAGTGTCACCTCCTGCAGCCCCTCTGCACAGACACCGCGTGCCCCATGGTCTCTGCAGGCACCCAGCATCGTTCTTGCCTCCTCTCCCAGTAACTGCCTCTGTCACGTCTTACTCTACCTCCTGCGCTGAGTGAACAGAGAAATGGACAAGAAGTGAGTCTGGGTGAAGGACAATGACTGGAACTTGTGTGGCTCTTCCATTGTGGGTAGGAAAAGTCTTTCCTGTGGTGCTGGGTGCGTTACACAGAGTCCAGTGTGTCTGTGCTGCTGCTTCCCTTAGTCTGCTTGTTTGGAGACACGCAGAACGTTCATCGTAATCATCTCTTTCCGCTGCCTAGTAGGTGCAGGAGGAAATGCCACAGAGAGCCCCGTCACTGGGAAAAAGCATCGCTCCGACGTGCAATGTAAATATTTTAACCCACTGCACATAAACACTGCTCAGCCTTTGGGATGGGGAGGGACTGGCACAGTAAAAGTTGAGCCAACAGCAGAGTGACCCTGCACGGATGAGACATAAGATTGTGTTCACACATTCTGGAAATCAGCACAGAGCCCTTAATGAACTGCCTGGTGTGAAAGGAATTACCAACACAGATGCTGTTCTGACGTGAGAAGGGAGAGCTTCGAGGGTTTGTGGGGAGCTGAGATCCGTGCCAGGGATGATGTGAGATGGGAGATGTGAAGTGATGAGAGGCTGGAGACTCTGCAGGAGGGTCTGACCCCTAAGTGTGCTCTGGATATCCAGGCTCCTCCGTGCCTCTGTTCTCTGTGCTAGGACAGTCAGTTCAGACGTTCCCAGAGGCTGGGAGGTGGTGGGAGCAGTAAAGATAGGAGACACAGCAAGAAGCACTTTATCTAATTCACGGATTTGCTGTGGAACCTTCTGCTGGTACATTCAGAGGAAAGCAGAGCTCTTGCAGAGCTCAGAGCAGCCGCTCATTAGCTCTGTCTATGCTGGCTTCATGAATACTTGAAGACTCATGGTCAAGTGGTACTTGAGAGCAGAAACCAGACATGAGGTTTAACTTTTGGAGCTTAACAATGGTGCTGTGGCATAGGGTAGAGAACCCTCCACGTAGGAGGATGTGGAGCTGTCGTAGTGAGTCTAGGGGAGGGCAAAAAAATGCCCAGAGGGCTGGAGCACCTCTGCTCTAGGGACAGGCTGAGAGGGTTCTTCAGCCTGAAGAGGAGGCTAGGAGGATCTTATAGCAAACTTCCAGACCCTGAAAGGGGCTGTCAGAAGGCTGGGGAAGGCTGTTCCCAAGGGTAGGGTGGGGTGGGGTGGTCATGGTTTAAAGCAGGGCAGATGGAAGCTGGACATGAGGAAAAAGCTGTTTAACCTGAGGCTGGTGGATCCCTGGAACAGGCTGCCCAGAGATGTGGTGGAGGCTCCATCCTCAGAAACACCGAAGGTCAGGTTGGTTGGTGCTCTGGGCAATCTGTTCTAGTGAGTGATGTCCCTGCTTGTTGTAAGGAGTTGGACTAGCTGACCTGTGGAGGTTTTAGCCGACCAAACACATTCAACAGCACTTGACTTTACTGTGCAGTAAATGCTAAGGAATAGACACCCTAAATCATCTCTAGGTGTCGATCAGATTGCTGAGCAGGAGAAATACCTGGACATCATTTCACTTGCTGCACTTTCTAGCCTTTGGAGTGTCGATATCAGAAGAGGGAGAAGTGACAGAGATGATTTGACTAGACTCCACAGATTGCAAGAAACTGCTTAGATCTCACGTCCGTAGGCACAGCTCGGTGCAGGTTTCCAGGCGAGTCAGCTTTCGGCGCTGGAGCAGCCGGGGGGGCATTGTTGTAAAGAGAGATTCCTTTGCTTGTGTTGCCAATAACGTGTCAGGCTTTAACATCTGCCTCACATTTGCTGTTTCCTCGTTCTAACAGCTGGAAATTTGCATTCACACTCAGGCCTCACAGCTAAAAATGTCTTTCCCTAGGTTAAAAACGCACGCTGGGTCTTATCAGTCTTCTTGTTAGCAAAGGAGGAGCAGAAGCACAGGGAAGATGCAAACAGGAAGAGCAGCTCCCAGACAGTAACTGCTTTCACTTTGTCCGGTGTAGCCTGAGCGGGTGATTTCTGCCACTGCTGCAGCAATTTCGTTGCAGCCAGATGAGCAAATCTATTGCAAATGAAATGTCTCCAATGGGAGTGGAAGAACCCAAATACTTAAGTCATCAGTGAAGAGAAAACCACAACAGAGGTGTTTAAGGAACGAGTGGACGCGATGCTTAGGGATGTGGTCTAGCAGCTAGATACTAGGATAAAGGTTGGACTCGATGACCCTGGAGGTCCTTTCCAGCCGTGATGATTCTGTGATTCTGTGAGAAGAGGTATAATGATGGGCCCTATGGACTTCCGTTTCCATAGTAGTCTGGTATTGGAAGAAACCACTTTAAAGGTTGTGAGGGAGTCGTTGTGTGGTGAATATTTTTGGAAGATGTATCTAAAACGTAATTGTAGATGAGTACGCTTGAGCTAATACTGAAAAGTTCAGGATGCCTCAGCTATTAACACAATGTTGTTAAGTTTGGAACACTGGCCTTCCAATCCATTTGCCAATCAATAATAATATCCCCTTACTTGCAGCAAGTACAGCTGAGGAGATTGAATTGGAAACCATTGAGTGTTAGCCAAGGACTATCTCATAACAAACATAACAATTCTACCTCAGAAGAAAGTGTTGGTAAAGAAGAAGAGAGGAAACCTAGAAGGTAAAAAAAATCTAAAATGCTTGTGACTGCTGTAGAAACATCCGGACTCGCAAATGGATTGGACATCACATTGGACATTAAAGCAGCACTCTGATGGGGCTGTTCTGACTTGGTTTTGGCTCTGCTTGCCAAGGTCAAATAAAAAATAATATGCTTTCATGCTGAGCATGAACACATTTTTGTAGCTAATTAATAAAATTTACAGCCTCTACCACTCTTAAAAACAATCAACCAACCCTGTAAGATCAACCAATAAAGGAAATTATCATAGTCTTGAGGGACACCTGTATTTTGGCTACAGCAAGCCTCCTATTACAGACAGAGCAGACATTAGCATCCTTCAATGTCATAAATTGAATTTCTAATTACAGTATTACATTACAAAATTAATTGCAAGGATTGAATCCTGGTTATTGCACCTATGCTGCTACTTTTGGGCATAAGGAATTTCCAGAAGACAAACTGTAATGCTTCGTGAGACAAAACTAACTTTGAAAGAACGTCAAGCTTATCAAAGTTCCCCAACTTGTGTTTCCAGTTGTTTACACTGCTCCAGGATATTAACACACACTTCACAACATCACTGGAGGTTGTTAAACAAGGATCCTGCAGAGCTCCAAAGAGGATGCTGTCTATAACGATTAGAGGGGCCAGATAAAATACTGGCACATCACACCAGTGCTGTGGCTACTACTCATACTAAACAGTTTCGTTGTGAAGGATGTTGAGTCCTTTGTAAACTTAGCCTACTTGAAAAACAGTCTGTCTGGGAAGAAAAGTTAAAACAAGATTACTTTGAAATCCAGTATTTACAGAATTCTGAAATTGCTCTGGTTGAGAAGCCACCTTTGCTGTCAATAAAACATGAAGTGTTTTACATGTTTTAACATGTAATGTTAAATCTGGATGTTGCACTTCCATTTTCCACCTGCAGATCTGCTGGGTGGGGTAAGACTTGACTTAGTGAGGAAGCGTTAAACTGGCTGAGTTTCAAATTGTCCTGTTTTGCTTTTGGAACAAGAAGAATTTTGCACTGTGAAATAAACTTTGACAATCTAAGAGACCAGTCTGTGTCTGCAGGTTGCCGTGTGTTTTTTTGAGCCAAACTGCTACTACTGCCTCTCTCACGCTTCTGCTCATTTGCAAAATCTTTGTGCAGGGCAGGCTGACAGAGCCCAGCCTCTGGTCAGGTGCATAACTACTACAGGCTAGATAAGGAAACCTCAGGGAATTTCTCACCAAGTGCACTCTGTACATGTTTTCTTTTAAAAGCCACCTCCACCCACTTACAAGAAGATTCAGCTTCTTCCTGCTTCTGTAGCAAGTCAAAAAAGAAATGTATGTAAGTAAATAAATTTAAGTTATAGCACAGCTTGGCAAAGGAAGGTTGTTCTGATTCTTCACTTGAAGTATGATCAGTCTTCTGTCTCTCAGTAAATTAAGCTTTCTCAACACAGAGGAAGCTGTGACTGTTTTTACAAAGCACTTCAAGCTGGATGGTTAAGTATCCCTATAGGATGTGGAAAACATTCTCCCATGGTTTTCTATTTCTGTTTTATATAGCCCAGATACATGTTTTTAAAACCCTAAATCTTAGAACCTGAGGGTGAAGCCGTTCATTAGGCTGAGTATACAGCAGGTGCTCTGACAGACTTGTTTAGAAAGTAAGGCAAGTGATGCTTAAACGTGATGACGTTATTATCTGCCAACACTCACCTGAATACTGTAACTGCTGAAGGAGATGTCAGGACATGAATGATGATGCAGACACGAATGACTATCTGGATGTGTGGCTGTAACTGTAATCACTTACACTTTAACTACAGTATTTGAAAGCTGGGAGGAAATTTGGAAATAACCACTTAAAAACTCTTCGGTTGAAGCAGTAAGTAGTTTCCAATGGGCACAGTTGTTCTACCTCTCTGAGCTTGGCTCAAGACACAGCAACTCCAGACACCAATCCTTGGCTATTGATGCTGGTTCCAGCCTCATGCTTAGGTCACAGTATCCTACACTATTTGAGTAGGATTCAAATAATATTCAGTTGGGATATAGTTAGCCAGTGTACAGTTTCCCTTACAGATGCCTCCTCACCTGCAGATTTTAAGCAGCATTTGATATGCTCACTCTGCAGTAACTGTCTGTCCATAAGCATTCTTAACATCAGTAATACTCAATCGACAGAATGTGAGGTTAAGCTGTCTGTAACATTTTCTTGCTAGCCTGAAAGTGCCTCAAGTGTCTCAATTCTTATGCTTAGCCAGACATTTAGAAACTAGTAACTATCCTTACTCCTTGCAGAACAGCAGCTAATTCAATATGCAGAAGCATTCCAAGTTCAGATGAAGGCATTTTGCATTTAAAACTAGTTTAATTAAAGAGATGTAAGAGTTGACAAGATTGCTTTGGCAATCACTTGCAAAGGTCTTCATTACCTACTGCCATCTTAATTTCATGTTGAAAGATGCACTATCGAGAATTTCAAGACTGTCCCTGTTGGAAGCCTAACTGGTCTGTTTTTCATTAAAATTGGGAATTCCATTGTACCCCACACCATAAGACAGACTCTCCAGGTCCCTAATGAGTCTTTTCTTGTAAATGTTTTCTTTTACAGCTAGGCCTGGAAGTCTTAACAAATGTCTTCACTGCTATCGTGCAGTGCTTGCATTTCTGCAGCCCAAGTCCTCTTGCATCCATTTTGCTTCTGAAGGAGACAAAACTGGCATCTCTGAGATCCTAATAGCTCCAGCATGATCTTGTTAGGTAATGAAGAGCTTATTTAGCAAAGACGACCATGACATTCAGACCAGCCAATTTAGAGTGTAAAGACACATTTAAGTTTCATATGTTTATCTTCTCAGTAAGAGAATATTTGTTGTGTTCCCGAGAGTGACAGCAGCCTTAAAATAATTAGATGAACAAGCAGATGCATCAGACTATTGGCTGAACTGTTCGCTGAGAGTTTTCCCTCTCTGCCTGTAACCACAGTGTCTGCTAGCTGTGGTCTTTCAAGAAGGTTAAGAGACTCTTTTCAACTATTATTTCTTAATTTTATTACGTTGTTTTGAGTGACTCATCAGAACGTTACAGGAAACGCCTTTCTCTCTCATAGTTCAGTTGCAGAGAAGCAAGTACTTCCTGGAACTGACATAAGATGTTCTACACTGGCAAATACTAACAAACGTACAGTAGCTGCTTTGGATACAGACTGGGCGGCTATTCTTTATTGCTCAAGGATACAGCAAAATAACTGTTCACCACACAAAGACAGTGTTCAATTCAGACATGTTGTGTGCAAGGTCTCATACAGATATATACACATGTGTGTGTGTGTATATATATATATATACATACATATATACATATGTGTTTGTGTATATATACACACACACACCTCAGAGCACAAAATACGGACACAAGTCTGAACCAGTTCATATAGACAGGCTGAAAAAGTCCTTTAGCAATTAATCAGCAAACAAAAACCCCCATTGTGCAACACCTCACTATAGTAGCTTCAAAAAGGTGACAGTTACTACCAGAAAAGACAAAACCATGGCTTTATTTTAAACGAACTCCCAAGAGCTGGTCTTCAGGAGGGTATTATTGTTTTGCTGGATGATAATCAGTGGCAGTGGGAAAAACCCAAACAAACCAGGAACAGCACAAGCTGTGGAGACCCAAAGTCTACTACATGAGTTACCTGCTTCTATCCAGTCATAAATTTACATCACCCACAAACTTCAGTTGTCAGAATTCTTTACACACTTGTAGAAACAAGCTAAATAATTGACACCACACAGGCTGACCTACAGCCATCAGAGGGGAAAGATGCTTAGCATGAGCTGGGACTTCAAAACACTCTCAAATTGCTAAGTAAACATATGCCTCAAAAAAATGGGTCACCCAGTCACATAAGTGTACAAACTCCAACTCAGGAACGTCGCACAGTGAAGACTGTTCCTCAACTCTTAAGTTTTGTTGAGCTGTAATTCTTGACCAAGGGGAGTCCTGCCTCTGTTCTATTATCGCACTTCTGACCAAACAAGTCCACTAGCTTCCACAAGGACAGCTGTTCCCTCTAGCATAAGCCACTACAAAGCTTAATTAATAGCACAATTCAATTCTAATTGTACTCCTTCAGAAATACTTGGAAAAATCTGAGAAAACACAAGGGCACAAAAGGAAAGGAATGACTGAGCAGACACCTTTCATGTAGCAAATGAATGCTGGGTTTAATTTTATAAAAGAAAAATGTATTAATGACTCAGCTGTGGTAACTCTAGCTAGAGCAACCTGCAAAGATACAGCTGAAAGAACTTGTTCAGGAAGTTGTATTTTATATGCAGTTGAAAAATAAGTTTTATTACAAACACTACAATGGACAGTACCTGTACAGAAAATAAATGTGGGTTTGCTTTCTTGTATTGTCTCATAGGTTCCACTTCCCTCTGCTGTGGCTGGGATGGTTTGCAGCACAGCGATGATTCAGAGCCCCCATGGCAAGGCTGATGTGTTGTTAGCACGGAGTTAGGGCAGCCATGAGGAGTTCCATTTTGTACACGAAATTACGCCCTTCCATTTTATTCCACTGCACTTCCTTGAATGGCCCTCGAAGATGATTCCACTTGTTGTCTTGCAGCACATCGCTTTTGGGGAGATCCTTGCACTGACTCCGCGGAAACTGCACCATAACTTTGCTGCCACTTTCTGGACCATTACGCACTGTGATGAACAGAGGCTTTTATGAGCATTTTGACACTGTCGGTGTTTCTCATATGAAATACCCTTCCTTGTGTGTGCTATACATTACTGCTACTCAGTGTCAAACATGCTCAAAGCAAATAAGGGAAACTACCTTCCTGGTTTGGGGTTTAAGTTTTACTCTCTGTAGTTTCTCTCATCTCCCACTTCTCTACGACTTTGCTGCCTTAGCTCTGCATATTCTTGGTTAGAGCAAACCAGAGACCTATTTGACAACCCCCTACCCCGCTACACCACATACATGCATCTATATTTTCCAAATGATGCCAGGAAGCTCAAAGGGTTTCCTGCCGATTCCTACTCTGGATGTATTCCAAACCATTCTGTTGACAAATATAACACAAATTACACTGTTTCTAGTGGAGTTATCTCAAATGAACACAATCACTCAGGATAGTTGTTCTTAATCACAAGACTATGATGTGCTGGTGAAGGGGTGGTCATGTTCTATTGTCTTGGATCAGTTTTTGATTTTGAATAGTAGTGATTGTTTTTAAAACAAACAATTAAGGAGATAGCTCTGAGCTTTCCTCCACCTACCACACTAGCGTTCTACAAAGAGATGACTATTGGGCTGACTGAAAATAATTTCTCCTTGATAAATTGCTAATGACTATTCCCCACCACCTTAATATGTCTGGAAACTGCTTCTGGAATGTTTTTGCCTCATCTTCCCAGTAACTGCAATGAGGCTGACCACACCATAGTGCCCCAGATTGTCCTTCCTGAATAAACAATGGGACATCTGCCTTATTCCAGTACTCTGGAACCCTTTCTGATCACCATGACCTTTCACAGATGATTAAGAGTAGCCTTACAATGGCATCAGACAGTTCCCTCAGCATTCACAGGTACAGCCCATCCGGTCTTGTGAACTTGTGTATGCCAAATTTGTTCAACTTAATCCTCTGGTGAGGGCAAGCTGTTTTCTCTCAGGAATTTCCCATGGTTCTCAGGGACCTGAGATTCCTGAGGGACAGTCTTAATCATAGAAATCATCGAAGAGATCTTAGTTCCAATACCCCTGCCATGGGCAGGAACACTTCTCACTAAAGCATGTTGTCCAAAGGCCTGTCCAACCTGGTCTTGAACACTTGCAGGAAGGGGGGATCCACAGCCTCACCAGGCAACCTGTCCCAGTGTCTCAGCACCCTCATAATGAGAAATTTCTTCTAAAATCATCATTCTCATCTAAATCTCCCCTCTTTTATCTTGAAACCATTCCCCTTTGTCCTATCACTACAGTCCCTTGTAAAAAGTCCCTCTCCAGCTTCCCTATAGCCCCCTTCAGGTACTGGAAGATCTCCTATGAGCCTTCTTTTCTGCAGCCTGAACAGCTCGAAAGACATGATTCTTAAAAAGCATTATCAACCAGCTCTCTTGGACCCCTCTTCTCTCAATCCCATAGGATGGTTTCCAATACCATTCTTCCAAGGTCCCTGAAGAGACAAAGTCTATTCTTGTTAAGTCTACAGCTGCGATCCTGTTGCTTGCCTTGTTCCCTTTTCCCAGGATCGTGATGGTTTCTGCACTCTGTTTTTCCTATACTAAGACAAATTTTCAAGCCTGTACAAATTAGATTGAGTTTATGTTAAGTGAATTACTGGGCAAAGTATTGATTCTATTTAGATGTCCAGTCCTTTAAGGGATTGTTTATAGGATATTTTGCTCTACATTGACATTACTGTATCAAAGGCTAGTGACTATCTCAAAAGGGACTTACAAAGGCCACAGAATTCTAAGAGCTTCCACGCATTTGCAATAGAAAATACTACCTGAAATGGCATAGTCTCCATTTGGTGATGCTACAGTTATTGCTGATGCATTGCCAATACTCTCCACCGGCCCCAAGCCAACGTGATTACTGAAACTCAGCACGTGCCATCCCATAACTTTCGCAAGCTGCTGAACTGCATGTACTTGGTGCTGGGACATCTGGAAGACAAGAGGTTTGTCTTCTGTTCAGTATTTGCACACAACAGAAAGAACTTCTTACTGGTTTTACCAAGGATTTTTATTCCTGCTGTACAGTAGTTACTTGTAAAAGTGACTTTCTGTCTTATAGTAAGTTCTCTAGTTTCCCAGGAACTTAATTTTAACATATGATGCATAAGTGCTACTAAAGCTCTGTGTTATGTGAATTTAAACTAGCTCCTCTGCAGACAGAGAAGACCACTGCATGAAGCACACCATGCTGTTAGGTTAATGTATTTAAGCCCATACACCTATGAAACAAGACTTTATTTAAGTATTGTTCTCAATTTAGAAAAACCTTTATGCAGGTCTCAAGAGTTAATTCACATGATACAAAAGATTTTGAAGTAACCCTTTCTTTACCTGGAAATTAGACCTGCTGTAATCTGTGAAGGTACTAACACCGCAGACTCGGGGCGGGGGGGGGGAAAGTCTTTGAAGCTCTCAGTCGCATGACTGTCTCCACTAACGCTCATAGGCATCCAGCTTTAACAACTTAGAAGTTTAAATGCAAATGTTTTTCTGTATCAGGACTTGTAACAAGGAAGTATCTGCACTGCTTAGTAGTTCTCTGTGAACGAATCTGAAAACACTTGACTAACAAGAGGTACCTGCAGCAGAACCTGTTTCAACTTGTTTTCTGTCGTGGAGTTTCGTGTAACTGCAACAGGCCAACTGCTGTTTAATAACCTGCATTGTTTTAACACCTGTATTTTGACTACTCGTAATGCAGAGCAAGGAGACTGTCACTTCTGAGCAAAACCAGCAGCTTACTCTAAGCAATTAAGAAAACACAGTTCGTTCAGTATCAGTAGATTCAGTAATGGCTAATGCAAAGTGAGCATTAACTAGACGATGCTGAAATGACAGTAATTGTGGCTCATTAAGATCTCCACTCTAGATAGGTCTTCGTTACATTAAGTTTCCTGTATGGAATACCTTGTTGTCAGCTATGACTCACACTGGCCTTCTCTGAAGTGAGCAAGAATCTTAGCGCTCACATAATGAGTAACGTAAAGAAAAATATTACTACTACTGACCTTGGTACGAAATGGTCCTGTGTTTTATTAGGAGTTGCTAAAGTCATTATACAAACACATTTTTCATGCATCTACCTTCCTATCTTCTTTTTTTTTAATCTTACGTTTTCTAATGTTTTCTACGTAGGTAAAAGTGAGATTCTAACTTCTTCTCTTACACAAACACTGCAAGAAAAGGGAAGAATAATGTGTATGAATCTACCTGAGATAAAAGGAAATCCTGCAGTTCTTGCTCTTGATGGGACAATGTAATCACTCTTCCATCTCTGTGCACAACTTTGATGTGTTCAACTCCAATGTTCAGCTGTAGTTGAATAGATCTTTTGAAGGTACAGATTTATTGGAAATGCATGAGAACACTTAGGAAACTGAGAGTACAGAATCCCTCCCATTCATTGGCAAGAACTCTAAGATTGTGTGATGCCTATGGAATATGACAGCAAGTCCAAACATTTCCAGTTCATCACTCACCACAACAGCTCTGTACTGCAGTGGACACATATTGTGGCATTTCCAGACCTAGTTCACTGCTTGTTCCGGTCAAGGAACCTCCTGAGGTACCTCACAGCTCCCTGCCTGCAATTGTGCCCAAGTATCCTTTCAGAAGTGAAGGCAAAATGGCGGGTACTCGGGGCCTGTTTTATCCCACAGCCAAGACCCAGACACTGCATGCACTGCAGAACTGAGACTGTAAATTGTACCAAAGATCATAGCCTGACCCACACTGTGGTCATGGCCAGAGAAGACTTCCCAAAATGGAAAAACAATTGGTTTGTCCACTATCAACACATCAGTTAATTCACTGATGTTCATTTCTGGAACATAAAATATCCTTTCTTGATGACAATGTGCAGAACTAGCATGAAGTATGGAAGTTCCACATTTCATAGAATCATAAAATCATTAGGGATTGGAAGGGACCACAAAAGATCATCTAGTCCAATCCCCCTGCCACAGCAGGATCCCTTCACTCGGGAAGTTATACAATCAGAATCACTCTGGGTTGGAAGGGACCACTATCGGAATCACTCTGGGTTGGAAGGGACCACCTGGATCATCCAGTTCCAACCCCCCTGCCATGGCCACAGACACCCCAACCCAGATCAGGCTTGCCAGAGCCTCATCCAGCCTGGCTTAAAAACACCTCCTGAGCACTGATTAGCTGTCCATCACCAGCATAGGAGTTTATAATCCAGCACATGCAAAGATAGATAGAGATACTTTATATTCAGTTAAGTAAATCTACCCCTTAAAAATGGCCAGTTTGACCTTCAATTCTTTCTTTGCAAGGAACCACACTTGTTAACTTGCTAAGTTTTCTGATTAAAGTGGTAAGTGAAAGACGTTTTCTTATGGTGGCCCAACTCTGAAAAACAAGCACACAATTAATAGGGTCCTACCTGTCTGCCTGAAGAGAATCTGAATCTGTAAAACTCAACTTGTGTAAAAAAAATATATATATATACACTCTCTGCCATTGCTGCACACGCCCCTACCAACTAGAACGGTAGATGCACTTTCATACTTACTTGCATATCTGTTCATATCCTTGAGAAGTTATTAAAACTTTAACACTGGATTCATAAACATCATTTATATTGGACCAGTGAGCTTGAATCTGAGGATCCTCAATACGACTAGCCAGACTGTCAATGGTTCGAGCAGTTCTAGAAGACAGACATATCCCGCACATGGTAATGTAGACAGTGAAGGAAGAAACACCCCGTTTTAAAAATACTGGAAAGAGTACTCTATACAATGGTACACTTTATCGTACCTTTACGGGAACAGCTTGTGACCTACCTGCGTCTCAAAAAGATGTGTTTTGCCTGCTTTATTATCTTTTCCAGAAGTCCTTCATTTGACTGTAAAGAATTTATTTCATTTTTATCAAAAGCCTGCGGTCCTGCAAGTCTCATTCTCTTATGACCAAAAGGAGCACTAGCTGGATGTGGCATCACTGTTGAGCTCAGAGTTTGCTTGTGACACTACAACAAAAGGAAGTGATGAAATAATGGATCTGCAAGAAATAATGTGTTCTACAACAGGCTGTGCTGCATCAGGTTGTTCAAGTGTATGCTTACAGAAAGTACAACTTTTCTACCATATAAGCTGACAGCACCTTAAAGCCAGTTTTACACTCATACTTTGCCTCCACAGTTAACAGAGCACCTCTATGGAGTGGAACCTTGGAATTCTTGTGAACAAGTTCTCCATGGAACAGCAATGTGCTCTTGTTACCAAGAAGGCCAATGGAATCCTGGAATGTATTAAGAAGAGTGTGTCCAAGAGATCAAAGGAGGTTCTCCTCCCCTGCTACTTTGCCTTAATGTGGTCTCATCTGGAATACTGTGTCCAGTTCTGGGCTCCCCAGTACAAGAGGGACAGAGATCTGATTGGAAGTTCAACAGAGGGCCAAAAGGATGATTAAGGGTTTGGAGCACTTGCCTTACGAGGAGAGACTGAAAGACCTGTGACTTTTCAGCTTGGAGAGATTACCAGGGGACTTAATCATGTCTACAGATATGTGGAGAGACAAGGAGACCATCTCTTTTCACCTGTGCCCTGTGATAGGACAAGGCATAATGGGTGTCAATTGGAGCACAGGAAGTTCCATCTCAATGTGAGGAAAAACTTTACTGTAAGGGTTACTGAGCACTGGAATGGGCTGCCTAGGGAGGTTGTGTGGTCTACTTCTCTAGAGCCTTTTAAGACCCATCTAGATGCATTTCTGTGCAACCTGTCTTAGGTTCTATGATCCTTGCACTCGATGACCTCTGGAGGTCCCTTCCAACCTCTAATGATCTGTGTATCTGTGTTTATGTGTTTTGTATGTTTCAAACCTTATGTAAAGTCATTTAAAAAACAAAAAAAAAAGGCAGCAAATTTGTTAGCGTGGCAGTATATCCTACTAAGAAGTCTGCCTTGCATACATCTCTGGAGACAGGCAGAACAATCCAACAAAAAGAAAGGAAACACTTCAGAAATTAAAAAAAAAATAGGCACAAAAAGATTTGGTGCCTGTTCAAAGTCAAGAAAGGAAATTCACAACAGAACTGGACAGTGATGAAACACAGTTCAGTACTTAAAACACTGAATTATTCCACACAACTGCATGAACTTCTACAGCCATGCTCTAAGGAGATGAGCAGAGTTCCACACCTTTTAGCTTAGACAGCTAAAACAGTGCTCTTTCCTGAACTGACGAAACTTCAACCTTCTACCCCAGGTCCTTCTGCTAGATTATAAAGAATAAAAGACACCAAAGCAGACCTCAAAAGAAGCAAAGATATTACGGTGATATTACTTTCTTTGCAGGAGTACAGTCTGTACAAATGCTCACTTAAGGTACCTGACGTGCACTAATTAGACACAAAGGGAAAAGAGGACCGATAAACTGTACTGGAAAAATCTTGCACTGCTTTTCTGAAGTGAGCAGCTGGGCCTGAGGTTAAGTAAAGAACTCACACTCCATGAAGGCATCAACCGGAACTCCGTGACACAACTGACCGGTAGGTTGCCTTACACAAATGCATCTGGCCTCTAGTGGCACCCCATTGTTACAGCAGTGTTGCACACTGTAAAGACGATGCCCAAAGCTTTACAGTGCTTGACCACAGACCCATTACCTCTCTGATAAGTTGATGCAAATTATGTTCCAGAACATAGAGATGATCCTCTGCATTCTGTTTTTCTGAAGCAGCCTTTTGTGATTTCTTGTCATTGGAAGAATGGCACAGAGAAATGGACAATTGCAAACCTGTATGAAGCAGATTCACAAACATTGATTAATGAGGACACTGACACTTTTCAAGCAGACTACTGAGAACTGCTTTTCCTCATGTTTTATGCTCAGGAGTTTTACAACTAGTACTCACTATATCAGAGAAGAATCTATCAGAGAAGAATCCAAGAACAATGTTGGAGCACACAGCACTAAAACCAGGAAGACTTGCTCCTCACTGAAGTGTTGACAAGCCAACTACTAACTTGGTAGGTGCATTTCACACCAATTCCTATGACTCAATCCCACAGAACAAGAGGAGTCCCTAGGACTCACTGATTCTCCAAAGAAGGAATCATTTACCATCACACACATTTTAAGCAATCCAGAAAAAACATTCTTCACGTGATATAATCAGTTGTGTTCCCCTTGTAAGCACAGAGGATTCACTGGCTGACTGAGCCAGCTTCATGCTGTTTAATTATCCTCACTAAAGAGTATTAGTCTCCCTTCTTCTGAAAACACACTAACTCAAGTCTTAAACTTCACCTGCATGCAATCCAGAAGCAATGACTTACGCACAGCTCTAAACTCCAACATGTACATGGTAATACAGTTGACAGCTTGAAGAGCTACTCACAAAAAACACAATCACCAAGAAAAACAATCCAAAATTCACACAATAAAAAGTGAGCAATTTAGAAACTGAAGTGCCTGAGTTGAATGTTTCTATAACAAGCAAACCAAATACACATTATGTTTTCCAAACCCTCTGAAACACAAGACTACAGGTTGGTTTTCTTTTAAGAACACAGGTTTAAAAAAAAAAAAAAACCCCTGTCACATCAATCTGCACTTCAGTTCATGTTTAAACAGTTGATCACTGTTAACAGTTTCTCACCTGGGAAAGGCTGCGAGATTATCTGATTTTTCACAACAATGTGAGGAATTTGTGATTTGATTTGAACAGCTTCCCGTGACAACTGGGCAAAAATTTCTTTACATAAAAGGACGTTCTGTGCAGTCTCCAACTTTGTCTGCCAGTGTGGAGAACCTGGAAAACACAAATTAACATTTGTAAGGGAAAGAGTAAAAAGAGTTAAGAGAAGGCACCTTTTTGTTTGAACACCAGACACTGTGCAGTAGCTAGGAGTAATTGCTACCCATGCTGAGTTTCTTCAGAATTGTATCTGTTAAGTGAGCACTGCAAATGCACTTTACTTTGCTTTTACACAAAGGTATATTGTCGTCTGCAACATGGAGCTGCTTATTATATTCCCAAGGATTTTGCAAACTCTGCTGAAGAACCTCTGCTACTTAAGCTGCAATTTACTGTCAGTGATACTTCTAGCTTCATTAAATTCACTCTACAAGGAGCCACCAAATGCTAAGTTTAGGTAGTATCAACCTCCCGTTTGCCAGGTAAGCTGTTGGTAATTAATGCCTACACTGCCAGCAGGCCCCCAGAATCAGGGAAAGCACCCCAAGCCACACAAACAAAAGATGCAGTTTGGGCAAAATTAAGAGTGAACTGTCACTCAGTTCAGTTCAACTAATGGGATGTAACTGGCTGAAACACACCACCTTCATTTGCAACCAGTCAAACTTTCAGAGAATAATAAAAGGTGCTAGTAATTTTGCTTCAGAATCTTGAGTAAACCCATACAAAGAATAGAAGGTGTACAGTTCCATAGAATCATAGAACCACAGAATCATTCAGGTTGGAAAAGACCCTTGGGATCGAGTCCAACCATCAGTCCTACTCTACAAGTTCACCCCTAAACCAGATCCCCCAACACTACATCTAAGCGTCTTTTAAACCCATCCAGGGATGGGGACTCAACCACCACGTGGGCAGCCCAGTCCAGTGCCTGACCGCTCTTCCTGTGAAAAATTTTTTCCTGATGTCCAATCTAAACTTACCCTGTTGGAGCTTGAAACCATTCCATCTGGGTCTGTCACTAATTACCTGTGAGAAGAGACTAACACCAACATCTCTACAATGTCCTTTCAGATAGTTGTAGAGAGCGATGAGGTCTCTGCTCAGCCTCCTCTTCCTCACACTAAACAGCCCCAACTCTCTCACTCTCTCTTCATAAGATTTATTCTCCAGGCCCTTCACCAGCTTTGCTGCCCTCCTCTACACTCACTCCAACACCTTGATGTCTCCCTTGTGCTGAGTTGTGGCCTCACCAGTGCTGAGTACAAGAGGACAATCACCTCCCTACTCCTGCTGGACACACAGTCTCTAACGCATGCCAGGATGCCACTGGTCCTGCTTTGAAAGCGTCTGATTTCCAGAGCCCAAGCAACACCTCAACAGAAAATTTTAGTTTAAACAAGAATATTGTGGCTCACTCTTCTTTCACAGTGTATGCTAAAATTTTCAATCATCATATACAAACCCATTTCGTCAGAACTTGCTTAAAACCCAACACACAGCTTATACCTGGCTTTGATTTTGGCATGGGTCTTTTAAAGAGATTGACTGTCCCAATGTCACCAATGTCCGGAGCTTGTTTCTGAATAGAAACCTAGGAAAAAGAGAATGTTGCTTGATGCTTGTTCTTTACTGTGAAACATACAAATAACAAAGCAAAACCCAGGCTACATTCGTGATGTTTCTCTGGCAAACCTTGATATAGGCTGATCCCTCTAAATCACTTGGAATTTGAACATCCAAAGGACAGTAATCCTCAGGGATCTTTTTGTCCAAGTCAATGTCAGTGTTCTTTATCACCTCAAATGTGCCATGATGAGGAAAAAGGGAGCCTAAGAAAAGAAGGACAAAGACATACTTCCTACATACAAATGTACAGAACGCATCTTCTGCAAATAACAAAGCAAGTCACACAGAATCACAGAACATTAGGGATTGCAAAGGACTTCAAAAGATCATCTAGTCCAATCCCCCTGCCACAGCAGGACCACCTAGATCAAGTCACACAGGAACACATCCAGGTGGGTTTTAAATGTCTCCAGAGAAGGAGACTCCACAACCCCCCTGGGCAGCCCCTTCCACTGCTCTGGCAGCCTCACTATGAAGAAGTTCCTTGTCATATTGATGTGGAACCTCCTATGTTCCAGCTTAAACCCATTGTCCCATGTCCTATCATTAGATGCGACTGAGAAGAGTCTGGCTCCATCCTCCTGACACCCACCCTTCACCTATTTATAAACACTAATGAGGTCACCCCTCAGTCTCCTTTTTTCCAAGCTAAAGAGACCCAGCTCCCTCAGCCTCTCCTCATAAGGGAGCTGTGGATGTCCCTGCCCACTGCAGGGGTATTGGACTACATGACCTCTGGAGGTCCCTTTCAAAACAGGCAATTCTATGATTTTAAGTTCTGGAAGCAAGTGGCTTAAGGTGCTGATCTAAAGGAATGCTGCTGCAGTTTGCCTCGTGTTGTGGTTTGAGCATAGGGGTGGTGGGGGTGTCAGTACTGCTGATGTGGTCCCCCGTCAGAAGCTTCTAAAAACCCCTCCAGGCTGCAGGTCAGACCTGCCTCTGTCTCAGACTGAGCTAATTAGCACCTCTGCAAATGAACCTGTTTAAGAGGCAGTTTTTTCTGCACTTTAAGCTCTGTTTTGTGACAGCTTCCCTTTAGTCTGGAAGGGGAGATACAACCATGCAGTTGCCCAGCTTTGTGCAAAGTAGGAGAAAGGGGAGGCACTACAAGAGCCTATTCCCTTTGCCTCTCCTAGAAAGTGATTGTGAAGAGTCTCACCAGCAGCCCATGAAAGATGCCATGCCAGAGTTGAGGACTGATCCTTAAAAAAGTCTCTGAAGGAGACTTGTGCCAAAGAAGTAGGTTGATGGAAGAACCATGGGCTGCAGGAGACTCCCACAACAGTCAGAAAAGTTGATAGCGCTGTCTCCTGTGGGAGGGAAACCACACTGCCACACGGAAAGACTGCCAGGGGTCTTTCCTGCTGAGGGAAAAGAAGGTAGCAGAGCTGGGCCCAGGAAGCTGTAGTTAAGAACCACATGTATCTCTCTGTATTTGGTGATAGGGCTTTGCTCCTTACACTTTTGTTGTTTTGTCTTCCTCAAGTTGAGTCTGTCTCTTGCCTATGACCACAAGTGGTGCCCCTGGCTTTAGTCTCAACTCTCCAGACTTTTGCTAATTAGCCTGTCCCAGGACTGGCCAGCCTTAGCCAGCCAGGGACAGCTTGTAGTCTTAAAACTGTGGCACTATCCTCTCTGTAAAAGGCAACTTTACAGCCAGTCTTGCAACTGGGACTGATACAAGCAGGTGCTCACATCTGTCTTAGCTGCATCTCTTTTACATCCAGGGTACAGTTCATCTAGTTCAGGATGAATAATCTAGAAAGAGATATACCCTGGATTACAGCTAGAGCTTCTTTACAAGCACAAGACAAATAACCCTAAATTTGTCCTCTTCCCCCACGGATGACAAGAGGAGCCCCACGTAACCAGTTCGGATGCCTGCTCTGTTTAAGTTTCATGAGACTGTTCACTCTTTCACTGTAACTGGCTCCAGAACCTGGGGCTGGTTACTCTTACTATAGTCCATGAAATAATGCACAGTATCCTTTCTTACAAATACAGGAATAACAGGTATAATAAATCCATCTTTGACAAAAGTCTTCAGTCATTTGGTTTAGCTTTAGATAGTTTTTTAAGTAGCAGGGAGTTAGATCCTTTTAAGTCCCTTCTAACTCAATATGTTCTATGATTCTCCGATCTTTATTCACAGGAAAATGCAACACACTTCAATGGCGTTTTGTAACTGTTTTACAAACCAAATGTAGATAAAATCCAAAGACCTACAAGGTCTACCTGATCAACTACACTGTTGTAATGCTTTAGCTAATTTGAGTGTTTTCTGCAGAAAAGTTTGAAGTTTGGCTTTAAAAAGTTGAAAGGAAAGTGGCTGCCCCCCTCGGCAACTTCCACCTTCTTCTTCATCTGTTTTCATGTTGGACTTTCAGAGCTGTGTCAGCCTGCTGCTGAGACAAAATGTTTGTCGAGTGCTTATCTGAATTGCTTCTCAATGTGAAGAAAATTTATGGCTAATAGGAGGACCCAGCTGGAAGAGACTTTTGTGATGACTTTTCCTGCTTCTCTCTCTGTATCAAGGCAGTTCAGCCCTGTCTACAATGGATGTTTCAAACATTTCCTAGTTCAGAAACTGTGAGAGCACACGATGGAACTCCATATGTTTCTATCTGGTGTCTGTATCCTACACAGCCCTTAAAACTGTCTTCTAGGTCATGGATGGCATATTACTTTTTCTCCTGATACTGAAACAAGCTTACTCTTTCATAATCTTGTCTCATAATCAGAATAAATTTTTATCTCTTTACCTGCACTTCTGTAGCTCAGATCACCAAGAATTTTGTCTCCCACTTTTCTCAGCTTCCAGTGTTGTCTCAGTCTTAACAGTTCAGAGTTGAAGTCTCTTTGTCGCTTATTTTCCTGGCTTTCTGCAACTGATTTGGATAATCTTTCTGCACCTTTCAACAGGATTTGAGCTGCTCCAGCTAATGACTTCTTTTTTGAAATCAGCTGTAGAAACTGAGGATTCTAGTAACAAAAAACAGAAAAAGCTACTTAGAAATTAATTATAAAAAATAGTACCAGAAACTAATGGATAGTGACAGGTAACTTATTCTGGCTTGATGTTCAGTAACTTATTTAGAATAACTTTCACATCAGCAATATGTAGGCACAAGTAGCATTTTTACTTAAATCTTCAAAGGACAAGGGGGAATGGTTTCAGGCTAAAAGAAGACAGAAATTCCTCACTATATGAGGCACTAGAACAAGTTGCCCTGAGAAGTTGCGGATGCTTCCTTCATGGAAGCGTTCAACGCTAAGTTGGATGGGGCTGTCGGTAACTTGGTCTATTGAGGCATCCCTGCTTGTGGCAGGGTGGGGATGGAACTAGATAATCTTTAAGGCACTCTCTGACCTAAAACGTTCTATGGTTCAGGAAAGCAGCCTTTGAAATCAGCCTCACCAGGATCCATAAAGCCACAGTACCAGTACACTGCAAGGAGCATGCTACTAAGTCTTGCACACATCATACATGAAGAAAGAGAGTAGACCAAAATCTGTAGCATCGAGTTACACAGACTACACCAGCAGACCCAACTTACCTGTTTCGGAGGGAGAGGATCCTGCCCAACTGGATCTAGAGTCATGAACTTTTTATCCTTGACGATGCTAAGAACATCATACAGCACACACATCTCTGTCAAAGCACTTCTTAAGTTGTTCCTCACTGAATCCCAAGGCCAGAGGGATGGCTGAAACTTTACCAACCCTGAAAATAACAGAAAGGAAAACAAAAGACTGTAAACAACTAGGGTGTAGTGCTCCTTCTTAAAGTCCATGCCCCCTCTTGCTTTCCTCATTCTGCCCCTCGCCTGCTTCACGCCTCACCTTCCTCATCCTCCGCCTCGCTCGGCTCGGCCCAGGCACGCCCCGCCGAGCCTGGCTCGTCCTCCTCGGAGCCGGAGCC
Source organism: Phoeniculus purpureus (assembly GCA_028565055.1). Classification (NCBI taxonomy): domain Eukaryota; kingdom Metazoa; phylum Chordata; class Aves; order Bucerotiformes; family Phoeniculidae; genus Phoeniculus; species Phoeniculus purpureus. Next base: position 111,241,621 of record JAOXOE010000001.1, read on the forward strand.
CTGGCTGAAGTCGATGCGCTGCGCCAGGCGCGTCAGGTTCTGGGACATGGAGAGCGGCTGCAAGTAGGTCTCGCTGCCATCCAGCCCCACCTCCTGGACCTGCTTCTCGCACGCCGACTCGATGCTGATGCGCACAGCCTGCACGCCCGACATCTTGTGCCACCTCTGACCGCCGCGGCCCTCGGTGCAGGCTACGGGTGCCGAGATGGGGCGGGACCGCGGCAGCTCGGCCTCCTCTCGGGGGCGCTCGGGAGGGCCTCGGTGGGGCTGGGCCAAGAGGAGACGAGCTGGGCGGAGCCGGGGGAGGAGCCAGCCGGAGACAAGGCTCCGTGGCTTCCCCGCTGTACTTGCTCAGAACTGCAGCCATTAGCTTTTACAGTGCTCGCTTGGACTGTCAACGAGTTTAACTCGCCGTGCTGCACACACGTTATTCCCTGCTGGTTCCTCATCACCGTCTGGGCCCACACAGGAAGCTCAGCCTGCTGGGATGGTTTGTGGCTCAAAAGCAGTAAACCCCACACTCAGCAATACGGCAGCCGGGCTTGTGTGGCCCGCAGGAGCTGGAAGTGATTGTCTTCCTGTGCACTGCTGAGGCCACATCTCGAGTAGTGGGTTCAATTCTCACTACAAAAAGAACATCGAGTTGCTGAAGCATTTCCAGAGAAGGGCAATGATGAAGGGTTTGGAGCACAAGTGCCCTGAGGAGCAGCTGAGGGAACTGGCCTTGTTTAGCCTGGAGAAAACAAGAGCTATAGAGTCTCCCGTCAGCCTTAACAACTACCTGAAAGGAGACTGTAGCGAGGTAGAGCTCAGTCAGTCTTCGAGGTTGTTCATCCTGGAGAAGGCTCTTGCGAGACCTTATTGTGACTTTTCAGTGCTGATAAGGGGTCTATAAGCAAGACGGGGACAATATTTTAGCAGGGCCTGTTATGACAGGACAAGAGGTGATGGCTTAAAAATAAAAGGGGAGATTTAGACTGGATGTTGTGTTGGGTTTAGCTGGTAAGCAGTTGACCCTCCCCAGGACATCTCTCATGGTGCTGTGTTTCATGGTGGTAGCTGGAGGGATGTTGATAACACACCAGTGTTTTGGCTACCCCTGAGCAGTGCCAAAGGCTGTGGGGTTTTTTCCTTTCCTAACATTCTCCCCAACAGCAAGCTGAGGGGTGGGTTGGGCCAGCTAACCCAAACTGACCAAAGGGATATTCCTTACCATATGAAGTCAGCCCAGACACAAAAGCAATGGGAAAGAAAGAACTGGGGGACCATTTGTTAGTGATGTTTTGTCCTCCAGAGCAATTGCTATGTGCATCAGGCCCTGCTTCCTAGAATGGCAGCTAAACAACCTCTGCTGATGGCAAGTAGAAAATAATTATATTATTTGCCTTTTCTTCTCTGCGTGGCTTTTTTTTCAGCTTTATTAAACAGTTGTCTTTAGCCACTAGTCTCTGTTAATTTTTTTTCTCCGCTGTCCATTGAAGAAGGGGGAATAATAGAGCAGCTTTGGTAGGCACCTAGACCCCAGCCAGGGCCAAACCACCACAAAGAAAAAATTTTTTGCAACAGGGGTAAGTGAAACACTGGCACAGGATGCCAGAGAGGTGGTAGATGCCACATCCCTGGAAACATTCCAGGTCAGTGGGGGCTCTGAGCAACTGGATTTAGCTGAGGATGGCTCATTGCATGGGGGTTTGGATTAGGTAATCTTTACAGATTCCTTACAACCCAAATTTTTCTACGATTCTATCACAAGAGGAAATGGCCTCAAGTTCTGCCAAGCAAAATTCAAGTTGCATGTTAGGAAAAATTTCTTCACTGAAATGGTTGTGAAGTGCTGGAACAGGCTGCCCAGGGAAATGGTAGAGGCCCCATCCCAGGAGGTATGTAAAAGATGTGGCATTTAGTGACTTGGTTTAATGGTGGACTTGGCACTGTCAGGCTAACGATTGGACCTTCCCAGCCTAAATGATTCTGTGGTTCTATTGCAATGAAATTACTGTTTGAATTCAGTGGTAACAATTTCAGCTACACACACTCTGAAATTCTTGCTCCAACAGTCCAGAAATTGTCAGTTTACTGCTCTTATATTGATTCTTGACTCTAATAGATGTGCATAATTAAAATGTTATAAAAATCAGCATTTCTTATTTCAGAAAGAATTAAACTGCTGCTCCTTCACCCGAGCCTCTCTGATTCAGTCTCTACCGACGAGGTGTGTCTCTGGGGGCCGGTCAATGCGGAAGAGCAGCTCAGCAGGCAGGAAGTACCCCAGGTACTGCACACTGTCAGGGCTGGTGTCCTGATGGTAGTGGCCTCCTTCTCCATGGTGGCTGAAGCAGTGGGTGTGCTCCAAGCGTAGATCAAAGCCCTATCATCAGAGAAAGGCCCATGAACTTCCCCTTCATACAGTGTATTGGAGCCTGCTCCAACCACTACACAGTGACAACTTGCAAGATGCTTGTGAAACTAGTAAGAAAAAAGGATCTATACAAAGCTTCAATGCAGGGCAGAGTAAAGAATGTAGAAACTCTGACAGCCCCCAATTTTTGGTGTCAATTTCCAAGATACTTCCTTTCTTTTTTTTTTGTTGTTTCACGTTCTTTTCATTGGAATACAGCAGTCACACCACAGAAACCAATGGGAAATCTGATCTGCTTTGCACTGAATACCACAGATCCTTGCAATAAAGGGACAGTCTCTGCTCCAATTCTAGGAGCCAACTTGCATGAAAACTGGAAAAAGTACTGAATAGAATAACAACTATCATAGTAAACAGTGAGATCACCCCCACTGCTTTTACGTATCATAGAATCATGGAATGGACTGGTTTGGAAGAGACCATTATAGATCATCTAATCCAACCCTCCTGGCAAGGACACTTTCCACTAGACCTACACTTAGATGTAAGAAAACGACTCACCAGATCTCTGGAAACTATTACTGGCTGACAAATCAGCGGAGCCTTCATTTCAAAGAATTTGAGCCAGTTATTCACATCCTCATCAGTATTCAGAGGACAGGCAGAAAATTCTGGAGGCTACAGCAAAAGGAAAAGCTTTGTAAGTGAAAGGAAGACACTTGTGCCAAGGAAACTTTTTCTCTAGCAACTTTCCATCCCTTTTCCCTTCCCCACTATTCTCTTCACATTCCTTCTTACCTAAAAGCAGCTCACCAGTGCTTCTGGTGTTTCTGCCAGAAAGAGCTGTTGCCAAAATATTGCCTCTTTCATTGCACAGGTACTGGGAGAACCACCGAAGTAAGGATTCTCCTGGTAAGTTTTAGAAGCGCAGTTATTTTAAAAGAAGCTCTGTTGCTTCTCAATTGCTAATCTCAGTTCATACATTTAATTTCAATTAATTTTAAAATAGTTCCAAAGTTCTTTAGCTGCCAGTGGACTTCAAAATAAAAGATGACAGTAATGAAGCCAAGCAACACAGCATCACTAGTTTTGTAACATGAGTTTTTTAATGTCAGCTCCTCACTTTAATATACCCATGATTCCAACGGGTTATGCATACATTAAAAAAATACAAAACCAAGTTAGGGTACTAAGATGCTACAACGCTGATTTACACTTCCCTTTCAGAAAGTTGTATGAACTGAGCGTAACTTACCATAATGTGAATCTTCGCTTTCCCCTTCTGAATGATGAATGTGCCACCCATCCCAACTGGTTTTTCTCCATAGTGTTTCTCTAAAATTTGTCTCAGACAAGACACAAAGTTAAGTTCCCCAGTTCTTCCATTGGCTTTCACTTCAATGACCTGCGGAATAAAGTTAATTCATTACTGTTCTCCTCCTGCAACAGTCTGCCAAAGCCTGTGAAAGCTGCTCTGAACTCTTCCAAGCTTATAATCTAAGGTTACTTTTTGAAAAGTTTCCCTGTAGGTGCTTCTCCACTTGCATCCTTCCAGTATCTGACCAACTCCCAATTTTCTGTTCAACACTGCTTTTCCTGTGAAGGCTGCTGGGCAGCAAGTCATTTATTCATGTAGGAGGTGATGCAACCAGCTCCTTTCCATCCATCAGCAGGCTTCCGCTCTCTTACATAAAAGAATCTCTTGGAAACAGAGAAGAGCGCTAAATTTCCATGCAGATCTTGTGTTTTTGACTGCTTTGCCAACACCATTTTGTGCTAGCTGTTTTCAGGGAAGCAATTCTACAAAAAACTAGACAGGTGTCCAGACCCGATTTACACAAGTACATTGTACAACGTTTACCTTAAATCACTGCTAGCTTGGACTTCACATGGATGGAGGATTTATGATGGAGAAGTTTTAGCAAACTTCTACTTATCTCTTAGAAATTCAAATGCTTCTCTGTTTCCATCTATTTTTCCTCTTGTTCATCAGCATCAGTTCCATGCCTGCGCATTTCTTTAATGGAGTTAGTACTTTACTACTATCACAGAAAGCTGACAGAACACTCAGACACAAAGCTCTACAAGCAAAAGTCACTTTTGATCCAAGTACATACCTTACCAGGTTGGCCCTCACTGGCATAAAGGTTAGCCAAGAGCCCAAACTCACAGTCAGTATATTTACTGCTGTACTTCTCAAGCAGGCACCCTTTATCTGCAGGGTTTATCTGAGCCACATAGCTTCCATTCACAGCAGGCTTTTTTTCAGTCTTAGTTTGAACAATAGGAATAAGCTGAGAAAAAGAATATAGAAGAACACGTCAAGTAAGTCAATAAGAACATGCAAGAGTCCGTCAAATGAACAGAACTCACTTAAATGCAATTTAAGCTTTAGACCATGATCCCAGGAAATAATTCCCTTAATCAGAGCTCTGTCTCTCTGGATGGGGGTCTGTAATGGTAAGAAAAATGCACTAATACTGTAATTGAAATCTCCACAAAACAGTTTTACCTTTCCTGGATGGTTAAGTTTAATGTTATGTGAAAATGAATGTGAGTATCACAAAAATAAGTAGGGAAAACAAGAAAAGTCTAAGCATAGATATCTGAGGCCTGCATTCAAGTACTGCAATTCTATGTAGTACTTTCTCAGTGTACAGTAACAACCACTATTACAGTGATCCAAATTTAATGGTGAGATTGACAATCTCATCTGCCAATAAAAACATCAAAAGGAAATGGCAAGACAAGAGGTTTATGCTTGGAAAGACTGAGTAACCAAAGCATCTACAAGCAGCAGTTTTCATTTCCTGCCTCTCCTGCATATGATCAATTTTTTGTGTGTGGTCTCTTTAAAATTTCCAGTGGTAAAACAAAGGCATACTTGTGCAGATGTCTTTTGCAGACAGAAGTATTTTGAAGGCATTTACCAGTAACTTAGAACTCGCATTTCTAAATCTTGTTACTAAACCTCTGGCCAGGTCTTTGAGAAAATGGGTTTTCTTGCACGCTTCAAAGCAAATCACATGCTTCCTGGAGAATTACAAGTTAAAAATTAATCTTTATTATCTCAGTAGCATGGATGGCCTTCATCTGAATTCCTCCTAATACATTCCATGTGCTTTCGGCATGAATGGGGTTTATTACATGTTTTTTTCCTGTAAATGGGAAATACCAAGCATGATACTGCTCTACTGTTATGATACTTCCACCAACTTATTAAATACCATCACATTTATTTACTGACCTCAGCATTTACTCCAAGAATCTTAGATGAAGCAGCTCCAGCTCCAAGAATGAAAGCTCCAGGGAGTTCTATGTCTTTTGCAACCGTATTTAGATCATAAACCTGCAGAAGAGAGACAATCAATTGGTTTTGGTGTGGTGCTCTGATTTGGAATTGTCATTCTGTTCACTGTAACCTCTGGATGCATTTAATTCACAACACTCTCATTAGTATTTTGAATAACTGGCTTGCATACAGTCTCTGGACAACACAACATTTAGTAGAAAAAAACCTTGGTAAATGTCCCTTTGTTTTCTGAACGGTAGAGTCTGCCTGCATGTTCCCCTGCCATTTTACCACAAAAATTCATTATTGTTCTTATGGAAATGTGTATTTCTGTAAAACCAAAAAAGGAAAGGAATATCATATAGAATCACAGAATGGCAGGTTGGAAGGGACCTCAGGGGTCATGTAGTCCCAATCCGCCTGCCATGGGCAAGGACACCTCTCAGTAGTCCACGTTGCCCAGAGCTCCATCCAACCTGGCCTTGACCGCTTTAAGGCTGCAGACATCCACAACCTCCCTGGGCAACTTGTTCCACTGTCTCATCACTCTCATTGTGAGGAATTTCTTTATAAGGTCTAACCTAAATCTACGCTCTTTTACCTTGAAACTATTCCCTTTGTCCTTTCACTAGAGCTCCTTGTGAGACGTCCCTCTCCAGCTTTCCTGTAGCCTTCTTCAGGTATGGAAGGCTTCTTTTCTCCAGGCTGAACAGCCCAAATTCCCTCAGCCTATCTTGACACGAGAGGTGCTTCAGCCCTCTGATCATCCTTGTGGCCCTCCTCTGTACATGCTCCAACAGTTCCTTGTCCTTATATTGAGGATTCCAGAACTGGATGCATTACTTCAGGTGAGGTCTCCCAAGAGCAGAGTAGATGGAGAGAATCACCTCCCTTGACCTGCCAGTGACACTTCTGATACAGCTCAGGATACAGTCTGCACTCACACATTAAATATAGAGACTGATAAGGTGAGATATCAGAAAGAAGACAAATATTCTTGGAAAGGGTCAGTAGTATGAATCCAACATTGGCCTGAAAATGCAAATACAGCCTGTTTTCACAAAGAAACATGGCTGCGACTTGAAATTAGAGGCATGCAGCAAGCCATATATAAACATGCAGAAGCCCCTTGTTTAGTAGTTCCTTCCATGGCTCCTGTCACAGATGATGTGCTTCTAAAACTATCTTGTACTTGAGGGCAGAAGATGATCCATCAACCATGAAATGCTATTTTTGCTGTGATATGTAATATTACCTGACATCATCTGTGTTCAACACACATCAGACTCAATCACATAAAACACTGGAAAGTAACTCTCTTTCACAAGTAGAATCTTAGAGTATTCTTTAGTTCTGAGTTGTGTTTATTTATCAACAAGCTATTGCATTTATTTAGACACATGTATTAAAGGACACAGTTCTGAGAGGAACTCACTTTTTCTTTCTGTACGACAGGTATGAGGTAAGGGACACCTCCCACATCTGCGATTCTAGGCTTTCCACAAATTCCTGGAAGAATAGCCAGTTAGCATAGTAAAATATTTTCTTCTAATAATCTTAAATGAACATGCAGTCTAACCCTCCAAAGAACTGGTTCCTCAAACTTCTAAAGCCCTTTCAAAACACTGTTCCCCCTAGCACACTTAGCTCAAGAGTTGCACTACTAAGAAGTCCAAGGACAGTAGCCTAAGATGATTCACCATAGGATTTAATTCTAGGCCACCTGTGGCAGAAGTAACAATATTACAGTGGGCAACAGCTGCCATTTGTCCAGTAAGGTATCCTCACCACACACTGGATACTCTCACTGGGACTCCACTTGCAATGTTTCTGCAAAGCTGGATGTCCAAGTCTCTGGACAATTCATCCCACTTACTTGGAACTATATTTTAAGAAGGGATGAATCACCTTCTGGATGAATCACTTTCACTGCAGTCATGACAGAGGGAACTCAGGTGAGTACCACAGATGACTACCTTATAGACAGCTAAAGTCAAAGATGACAAATCCCACTCAGATTAAGGCAATTTCACTGACATACATAAATTGTAGGATTTAAAAATGAATGGGAGTGCAAGTCCTTAGGTTCAGATAGTGATTCACATGGATATAAAAAACCTCCTCCATCTAGAAGACAGTAATACCAAAACCTTTTCAGAATACTAAATAAATCTTAGGAAATAGAAAAGTGTTGTAGTACTCAAATACAATCCAAAAGAAAAAACATTGCAACAAGTGTTTGGTAATGGCTTGTCCTTGTTCATGCATCAGCTAAGAAGTAAATCCAGAACTAAAGTATAGCTCTCTTCTCATGCATATTCTTTACCTGAAAAATATTTTAAGCTCTCCCAACATCTTTAAAAGATCAAACCCAAGTAGGACCAGGTAGAAAGAACTGGAGAAGTCTCAGTAGATGACAGGAATACTAGGTTACCTTTAGCAGGAAAGTTGAAGGGGTCCTGAGTCAGATCAGGGCAGTTTACAACAGAGACTTGAGCATCAGCAAAGTTTTCTTTAAGCCCTTTCTGCAAAACTATAATAAAGAATAATGGAAAAGTTATTAACAAAGAATTACTCAAAGTTTGACAAATTACTAATAACAATAAGTATATCTGTTTAGGCTTTATTTCACCAAGATACATTAAAGAACTTATGTTTAACCCTAAGTAACTCCATTGAATTAAATGCAGCATCTGTGAGCACTTGTTCCCTGAGTCAGAGCTTCAGTCAATTATTAGCTACCACATTAATTAATTTTATTGAAATACAATGACTGACTGCTCATAGTACCACTAGTAGCACAATGTGAAGTAACACAGGTAAACTTAAACTACATTCAGCAGTGGTTTTTGCCTCACCTGAGCAGACACTTATGCTCATAGAATCACAGAACCATTAGGGATTGGAAGGGACCTCGAAAGACCATCCAGTCCAATCACCCTGCCACAGGAGGATCACCTAGACCAAGTAGCACAGGAACATATCCAGCTGGGCTTTAAACATCTCCAGTGAAGCAGACTTCATAACTCCCCTGTTCCAGTGCTCTGTCACCCTCACTGCGAAGAAGTTCCTTCTCATATTTTTGTGGAACCTATGTTCCTGCTTACACCCATTGCCCCTCATCCTATCACTAGATGACATAGAGAAGAGCCTGGCTCCATCGTACTGACACCCACCCTCCATATATTTATAGACTTTAATGAGGTCACCCCTCAGTCTCCTCCAAGCTAAAGAGACCCAGCTCCCTCAGCCTCTCCTTATAAGGGAGGTGCTCCACTTCCTTCATCATCCTCGTTGCGCTACGCTGGACACCCTCCAGCAGCGTTGTGTCCTTCTTGAACTGGGGGGTCCAGAACTGGACACAGTAAGGTTTGGCATAAAGCCTTGCTGAAGGTGGTTTGGGCTGAGCCATTCATCACAACTACTGTATAGTCAATTACCGTCCCCCAAGAGATGAGGCAATAACCAGCGATGTAACCAAACATGCCCGGTGAATTCCAAGGTACTAGCTCAATCAGCATCCTGATAAGGATAACATTTGCTCATTCATCGTGTCTTGAGGTGCTCAGTAAACCAATTAAAATTCCACTGCAGAGTGCACAGCACAAGTAGATTTTTTTAGATCTTCATTGTGATGATTAGAAAATGTAACAGACAATAGGAATTGTTGATTCCAGAAGTCTTTCTTTTCCCCCCTTGGAGAACGAGGCTTGAGGTACTGGAGGTCTCATTTTAGATCTAAGACATTGTGATAATGAGAGTCATCTCTTTTGTACAGCGCTTTAAAAAAATCTCCTGATGAAAAGTGCTATAGAAGACGTCGATATTATTATGATTAATGTTCATAATCACCATCTCGTCAGTACTTTTTCCCCTTCTGACCTTATGGTTCCCATGTAGTAAAAGGCACTTACCTCACTGCTTGATCAAGCTCTTAAGACAGCTCAGGCAGCAGGTTTATGCCTCCTTTCCAGGAGGTTTGATTCAAGAATCTATGTAGGTGGCTTGATAAAAGGAATGGGATGCGCTGACAAAAAATAAAAGAATTAAAGAGATATAATTGATTCTTATTTATCCCAGAAGGTTTTTTATCTCCAACTCTCAAGCTTTTTTTCCTCTTTCAGTCATTGTCCCTTTAGGCTGGGCATCTGTGTCAATCATCTGTGATTTGTTTGAGAGAGGGCACATTAAGGATAGTGCTTTAACACTGGGGAGACCTCTCAAACAGCAGCACTGCAGTGATTTCAGGCTCGTGGGCAAAGTCTATGGGTCTCTCTCTACTGGATCTGGCCAGAAGCAGGTGAGATGCAGCCCCATCAGATACAGGATTTGGGAAGTCAGAATGTAAGATGTTGTGTAAATTACTCCCTGATGCTTCTTTGTTCATGTCAGCCACGATGTTTCTCACAGGCTACAAAGAGCAGCCTGGCAGGCAACAAGCGACTTTTACAGGAGCTGCATCCGTCTGTGATACCCCAATTCTGCTCCTTCAGCCTAAACCAAACTGCAAACTCACTGAGTAAAACCCTCTTCTCTGTGGCATTAACAACAAAGCCTCCTCCAGCAGTAAAGAGGAAATGCCATCTATCCGCTGAGTGTTCCCAACAGCTTCATCAACACTGCCCGGGTTTTTAAAAAGTGAAAACATTTCAGAGGTTACACTGAAAAAATTAAGATTCCAGAGCAATACAAGTGGTTTTAATAGATGCCTGTGAAAGCTGAACCACTACCTGTACTAGTGTCAGATTCTACTGACAGATAGCAGAGGTACTATAGCTTTACACCAGTGTAGGATCCAGTCTTACAGGAAAATTTCAGAACCAGATAAGCCGAAACCAAGAGACCTATCAGGGACTGCTGTATAATTACAGACTAACCAAATATTATTTTATGAGCTTGCTTCATTTCTGTTGCAATGTTTGTTTCTCTGTTTCTAGGCACCGTTTCTCCTTTAAAAAAAAAAACCAGAGGAGATCAGAAAGTGTTATGAAAACACTTCATGACAATGCAAACAGAATAGTTGAGCAAAGCCAAGTTGATAAAAGCAAGTAAGGTTCATTTATTTTAACATTCTGTTAGGTCGTGCCTAGCTACAAGTATCACGTATTTGTCTTCTAGGTAATGTGACTGACTCATGAGTGCCAGGTCCCTAAGTTCAGGCAGGAAGAAATGTATTTGATATTTCAAATGAGCAGAGGTCAGTACCGCCAGGCTCCCCACTCACGGCACCAGTGCATAGCTCATGGTGTTGTACCCAAAACTCTCGAACAAAACAACATTTAGAAATGGAAAAGCAAAGGGAGGTCAAACAGATCATCAGCAGAGAATTAAAACATTTCCTTGGTGTTACAGTCAATATTTTCCTTCTGAAAACCTGAAATTAATATCATAGAATCATTAGGGATTGGTAGGGACCTCCAAAGATCATCCAGTCCAATCCCCCTGCCACAGCAGGATCACCCAGACCAAGTCACACAGGAACACATCCAGATTGTTTTCTA
>JAOXOE010000001.1:111291965-111308051 GCA_028565055.1 Phoeniculus purpureus
GTTAGATACTAGGACAAAGGTTGGACTCGATGACCCTGGAGGTCCTTTCCAGCCATGATGGTTCTGTGATTCTGTGACTCCCATGCTGAAAAGTAGTTGGCTTTTTTAACTTCTGTGATGCTGAACTCATCTAAGTTCCCTCCCACTGACTACAATGCAATGACCAAAATGGCTTTTTCTTTAAACATCTTTTCTGCCACCCTAATTGTCACAGGCAAAGTGAAGTAAGGGCTTGGTCACAGCAAAAGCAACCTTGGCCTAAATGAACCTCCCCGGACTGAGCCAACAACCGGCAGCGTGACCTCCCCAGCCTTGCTCTAATCTGGGCTAACACAACTCCGGGGTTTTCCGTGAAGATGAATGAGATTATAATCCCTCACAAGCCTGGCAGCAGCACGAGGATCACATTCCTTTGGAGCTTACAACTTTGCAACAGAGATGCAGAGGTGGCTTCTTGCTGAATGTGCTGTTTTGGCAGTAGGAAGGTGTCTGTGCCACCTTGCAGCCACACAAGCATTGACTGGAGAGAGGGAGAGTCCTCGCCTGGCTGGAGTCCTTCAAGATCGTCTTGACAGCAGACCTCATCTGTGCTCCCATGTCCTGAGGTAATGCTGGAGGGTCCTATCCACACCACAGCAGCCAGCTTTTGGCTTTGCAGCAGCTCTCTAAGCCTCAGGGTTCCCACACTTGCATGTGAGTGCACCTCTGCCCACAAGTGTGAGGGAGCGCAAGTGTCCGCTCCCCAGAGACCAGTTTGGTTGGAGATGTGCAACAAAACCGTCCCCACATTCAGAATAGGGGTGTTCTTGAGCCAGTTCTGATTTTCCATCCTGCTTGTTGACCCACGAGTGTGAAAACACCAACAACAAAGCGGAAAGCATTGTTATTTAAATAAGGGCTGCTCCTTGCCACACGCAGCCATTCTTGTAGCCATAATGGGCTACAAGAAAAAACAAACAATACTAAGCTCCACTACCTCACAGGCACCCAGCCTCAGATGGAATATGCTGGACAGCATCTGGAGACAGGACATGCAGTCCATCCTCTTGCTGCAAGGTAGGATCAGCTCTACCTAAAACCTGGCACGTGTCTGTATAATCTGTTTACAAAACCCTTCACGGGTAGGGGCTGCACAACCTCCTTCTGCAAACTACTCCAAGGCTTATTTTCTTTTACTGGCAGAAAATGCTTACCCTAATGCCTAATCTGGCTTTCTCTTACGCCATTTAAACAAACTACTTCTTGTTCTGCTTCCGAATTGTGACCCACTAGAGCAAGCAGCAGTCAATGCAACCACCTACTTCAGTAAGGCATTTGGCACTGTTGCCCACAGCACTGCCGCGTGAAGAACAGCCGAGAGATCTGGGGCTGTTGAGCTTGGAGAAGATTGAAGGGAGATCTTATTGCCCTCTACAACTACTTGAAAGGGGGTTGTAGGGAGGCCAAGGTTGGTCTCTTCTCCCTAGTGGTTAGTGACAGGACAAGGGGAAATGGCCTTAAACTGCATCAGGGGAGGTTCAGGTTGGATGTCAGGAGGAACTTCTTTACTGAAAGGGCTGTCAGGCACTGACAGGGAGTCTTTACTGTCAGGCCTGCCTAGGGAGGTGGTTGAGTCACCATCCCTGGAGGTGTTTAAGAAAAGAGTAGATATTGCATTGAAGGACATGGTTTAGTGGTGATGATGGGGCTAGGAAGAGGTTGGACTCAACGATCTTGAAGGTGCCTTCTAGCCGCACCTATGATTCTGTGAATTCTCATACTCACAAGATCAGCAAACTTGCCTGAACGCTGTTCTTGTCCCAGGGATTAGGTAAATAAAGGTGAAGAAGAGCTAAGACTAAAGGAAAATAAACAAGTGGATATTGCACAAATATTTGCACTGGGAACATAACTCTAGTTTGAGCTACAGAACAGCTACTCAGTAGATAGGAGATCTGAGTTAAAGATGACGAGCTGGAGAAGCCACTATCACTCTAAGTAGGTTGTTTCAGTGTGAATCACTCTAACTCTTTATTTCTGGCATCATTTGCTCAGCTTCAGCCCCCAGCACTGCATCTCACTACTCCTTCTTATATTTAAGAGCCGTGCTCAATCTGGCTGACAGAAATCCCTTCCTCATGTTCATGTGCACGGACTGGAGCTCAGCCACCTCTTCACTTGAATTGTTCACAGCAAAGAACAGCTTCTGAGCCCCGAATACATTCTGCTGCTGTTTCCTGAGCCCTCTCCCGTTATTTAGTCTTTTATCCGAAGCATGGAACAGACACACGACCCCAGCAGCAGTCTCCTACGTGACCGGTGATGATAATGCCACCTACATATCTCTGAGTTACATCCTTTACAGGTGGGCACTCAGGATAACTCAGACCCACCCGGCGTGCTGTCCTATGGTAATTCCACTTCGGAGCTACCACTTATTTCTCAAGGCTTGATTTAAAAAGCTGTTAAACTTAATTACATTCTGGTGGCAGAAGAAACCTGAGTGGATCTACAAAGTGGTGCAAGAGGCAGAGCTCTGTTAATAGTCATTTTCATTCGAGCGATTTCCTGCTTCCTTCAGTATATTCAAAACTATAGTAAAAATCCCTGGTTTAGGATGAAGGTGCAAAACTTCAACAGTGTCTGCTGCATCTGTGTCAAACTGAACCCCAAAACCACCGGAGACAGCTGCAAAGGTGCTCTGATATAGTGACGAAACAGACCCAAAGCCAGGAGCTTAGGCACAGGTTCAATGCACTTCCCTCAAGCTGCATGACACTCCCTTCAACAACTAAAACACAGGAGCTGGGGTGAACTTTATCTGAAGCCTCCCAATAACACGAAACACAGTTTAGCACTACCGGGTCAGCGTGGGTTTGCTCAGGCTGGGGGCTCCGACAGAAAAACTCTGTCAAATAGCTTTGCAACATCCAAGGAGGTGGTGGAGGCACCATCCCTGGAGGTATTTACAGAACAAGTAGATGGAGCACTTGAAGCCATGAACAATGGGTTAGGGAGATCCTGGGTTGAGGGCTGGACTTGGTGATCCTGGCAGTCCTTTCCAGCCGAAATGATTCTATGATTCTATACCTGCCACGCTCTGTGGAAGATGTTTCCAGCTCCATATCGATCATGAGTTACTGTCTAGAGAAGAACATTTGCCCTCTCCTCAGCTCCATCAGTCCACAATCCAGCTCAGATTCCCCAGCAAAGACACACTGGATAACTAGACTAGAAACTGGCAACTGCAAGTCTCTTAGAGCCAAAGCCTAGGGGGCTGCAGACATATTTACGACGACCCAGCAGGCACAGGGCACCTGTTTAAATGACCTGCCTGGAAATCGACATTCTTCTTCTGCTGCCGTCCCTGATGTATCTTCAGCAAGCCAGTATTACCTGCTAACACCACACTGAGAGTCTGCAGAGCGGCCAAGAGCTAAACATACTCCTTCCCATCCCCTGTGTGATGCCACAGCTGCAGGAGCAGTTGTTGTCACCTCGAAACTGTCCTTTATTCACCCGCTTTGCAATGAAATGCAAACAGCAAACCTCCGGTTGCCTTTAAGGCAAGCAGTGCCAATTGCATTAGGTACAGATTAAAGGTACCCTAGCTCCTGCACCTACCCCACAGGAGCCATCCCAAACACCAGCAGGCTTTAGTCTGACTAACAAAGGAGCTGTTAATGTAGTGACTCACTTCTTGCTGCTGCTGCATCTCTCCACCGGAGGGAACAGAGCTTTAAAGTGCTTCTAAATAGGAAGCCAGAGTGGCCAGGTGGTCAGGAGCAAACAGCACTTAGAGTCAGCACCTCAAACCTTCCAGAGTTAAGTAGCCGTTAGCCTGCCAGGGGGTCTGCTGCCCTGGCTAATCTGATCAAAAGCATTCAAAAACCACTGCGGTCAATTCACTCGTCACATCTCCAAGACAATGAACTGCACTGAAGTTACTTGCAGGAGTTTGAGGAAAGACCTTCCCTGTTCCTCACAAGAACCCTAACACCAGTGCACCCAGCGGGGCTCCTCTGTGGATTCACACCCAGGCCAGCCCTGGGGAGGGTGAAAGGGAGAAACTAGTTACTGAAGGGGAGCAGACGTGCCCAAGACCGCACTAATGGTCTGCGACAGAACCTCTACCAAGACTGCTAAAGCAGAGGCTTCGTCTCACCAATAACCTGCCCACTCAGGCAGTAAAGATTACGTTTCCTTTATTCCCACAAAGCATCCCCATCCCCTTTGTCTGTCCCACGGACAGAGATTTTAGAGCCAAAAAGGCCTGTTTTGGCAGTTCTGCCGATCTGCCAGAATGCAGCTATTAAATCCACACCTGCTGGCTGAAGGCTCTCAAGAACACGATAAACTGAGACTCTGAGACCTCCAGTAACTGAGAGCTGACGACATCACTCTCAGCTATACTTAAAACTGAGCAGCATTCGAATCCTGTCTGAGGATTGTTTGCTCCACACCTTGGAGCCGTGCAGCTTCAGCCTCTAGCCACCAACTGCTGTTCTGGGTTTGTGTGTCAGCTGGAAGAAGCTGCGACGTCTGCGTCTCGTGGCACGACGGCTTTGCTCAGCTCTCCCGTAAAACACTCTCCTGTCAGACACATCAGTCAGGTCTTTTAAGACAACTGTTTAGATACGACGCTGCCGAGCCCTACTCTGCTGTGCCCGTCTCAAAAGGCTCTTGGTGTTCTTTGGAGAAAAAGGGGATGGAGCAGCATCGCGGCTGCATTATGGAACCAAGGCAGCGAGTAGTCAACTGTCTATTTGCTGCTCCTGTTAACTCCAGCCATGACCTCAGCCTCCAGCAAGCTGAGCGTGGTGTAGCTCCTGGTTACGTGCTGCAGGCTCTGCTCTGAAAACACCTATGGTTATGGTCTCCTTTGCTTGCCTCTTTGGCTCAGTGCATCTCTCTGCAAAAGCACTGCAAGGGAAGCAGGAAGCCCTGCCACACCGTGGCTAGAAGAGATTCAGACTTGGACGGAGAAAGCCATAACCATGAGCCACCACTATCCTTAGAGCACCAAAACGTCGCTCATGCCTCACCTCCTCTTCCAGTTTGATGACCTTGGCTTGTGCATTGTTGAGGGCCTGGTCGAGGATTTCAATGTGCCTCCGCTGGTCCTCGTTGGCAGAGCGCACAGCTGCCAGCTCCATCTCCAACTTCTCCTTCTCCTTCAAGTGCTCTTTGTCTGGAAGAAAGACAAGAACAAGACCCGCTCCAGGAGGACAGCTCACAGGCCTCGGGCCACGCACCGCAGCTGAGCTGCCACCTCCTTAGAAAAGCAGAACATTACATGGAGCAGCAGCAGCAGCAGCAGCAGCAGCAGCAGCAAGGGGGGCCACTACAACACAGTGCTGAGACACCGAAGGGAAGGAGGTTCCACGGCCAGGGGTTAGCCCCTCAGTGCCCGACCTCATGCAAACCCCAGCGGCAGAGACGAGCGGCAGCTCGGGCTGTGTCTGGGCTAGCAGAGCTGGCCGACCTGTGCTGTCTCGTAACTGTCCGTTCTGCTCAACGTGGAGCGCGTCTCGAGTGCGACCTCGGCTTGCACCAGCTACTCCTTTCCACACAGGCTGCTGCCTGTGGCAGATTGTTTATTGCTACCAGCTCAGACACTGCTGCCTTCTCCTAATGGGCAAGACCCCTGTGGGTGTGGGCTCTGCTGTGCCTCATCCATTTTATTTGCATGGACCGAAGTGATGGGATAGGTAACACGTGAAGAAGCCAAATAAACACAGACCTGTACCGGAGAGCCTAAGAACGAGGGGAAAGGAAGAACAAAGGATGAGATTGGAGGCATCTGAACAAGCTTTTTCTGCCCACGTGAAAGAAAAAAGGAGCCCACGTGAGACATTTCAGCTCTTCAGGGGTCCTGGGTGACTCTGTAGTCCTGCATGATCTAAGGGTTCAGTGATCAGAGCTGCAGATAACCTCTGTGATGAAAAACGATTCTTTTTTTGGTAAAGATTTAAACCGACATTAAAAAAAATCCAACTGATGACATTCAGCCAGCTTTGCTCATATCTTCTTCTTGGGCAAGCTTTGGCAAGCTGCCTGGGGAAATGCTTGCCTCTGCCCTGACACTCCAGGGAACCAGAGCACTACAGGCCAATCACTGAATCCCCAACACTGGACCACAAAGAGTTAACGACTGAAGCAAGCAGGGGATGGAGGTTCCATTCAGTGAAATTGGAGATTTCAAGATCTGGCCTTCATTCTGAATGACAACAAAAATGGAGCACTTGAAAATCCTCCAGGACGGAAAGTTTCCTCCAGAACTTAATTTGGTGTCAATTAAAGGTCGTTTGGATTCCTGACTTTTTAAACACAGCGTCACACGATTTATTCGTTTTTGTAACCGCAGAGAGAAGTTGCTCTGGAAACACCAAAATGTGGAAAACCTAACATCCAGCATGTCCAACCCAGGCGTGACCACTCACACCAGACATCCCACCTCCCCCAGCCGGCTACAAACCTTCTCACGGCCAGAGCTGGGAGGCATTTAAGAGGAGACTGGGCGATGACCAGCACACGTGTGAACTTCCAAAGGTAAGACCGTATCAAATAGTGTTTTACAGAGAAAAAAGAAGTCACCAGAGATTGAGGGACGTCTAGAATGTCTACAAAAGTCTTTCTCTGGAGACACTTAAAACCCGCCTGGACATGTTCCGGTGTGACTTGACCTCGGTGATCCTGCTCTGGCAGGGGGGATTGGGCTAGAGGATCTTTCGAGGTCCCTTCCAGTCCCTAATGTTCAGTGACTCTGTGGGTGATTCTGTGGCACTTAGTGCCACGGTCTACCTGACTGTGGTGCTCATATGTCATAGGCTGGACTTCGTGATCTTAGGGGTCTTTTCCAGCCTCAATCACTCTGTGGTTCTGAGATTTCAAATCTGAACTACCCCCTGAAGGGCCTTATTCTTCCTCAGTTGCAGGTGGGGTGAGAGCAGACGTCATTTACACACTGTCAGGAGGTGCTTGCAGTGGGGTCAGATGCCCGGGAACGGAGTCACGTGAAACGAGGCATGAGTGGATGAGCCCAAGCCCATCCGACCATTTATCCTAGGAGGAAGAATGCCACGGCTCACGAAAAGAAACCTGGCAGCAACACTGGCCCACTGGCCTCTGCAAAGCCCATGAGCAAAGCCCAGGGAGTGCTGCGCCACCAAGAGCCACCTCAGTACGACACGGCCAGATCATTTTATACCGGATACGCAGACCTCTTCCTTCAACGCAAATACACTTCTTCAGTCAGCCTGAGCAGAAGGAGCATTAACACTGATAGCACAAAAGTGGGCACCTGGGCAAATTATCGAGCAGCTCATTTCATTAGAGGGTGAGGAAGCTGGGAGATGAACGCTGTTTCAGTCCTGTGACACCCCACCACCACATGTTGGGACCACGCTTGCTCTGCTCTGGACCTGAAATCCAGGTTTCATGTTAAATACAAGGACAGGAAAACAGGACTTAGGATCTTCACTCTCAACGTCCACCCAAGGAACTTGAAGCACTCACCTCGCGCACTTTCTAGCCCCTCCCGACGGAGGACAAGGTTGTACGCTGCCCACGAAGTAACTGCTGAACCCACTAGAAAGCTGGCAAGAAAAACTTGCTCAGCAGCTCTCGACACATCTCCGGCTTGTCCCTGCAGAATTCTGGAGGCACACTCCATAAGCGCTTTCCTATACTGCGCTAACTTTCAGTAAAGGAGGACTTCGCTGGACATACCTTAAATTCTCTTCAAGTACATGCAAGGAATCCTTGAAGGCCAGTAACACTGTTTTACTGTGCTGCCCCCACACACACCTTCTCCCCAGGCACGTCCTTTCTACCCAACAGCCTCGAACTAACAGCTTTGTCTATTTTCCGGTGTGTCGCTGCCACATCCCTTCACCAAACAGCTCCCCAAAGGCTTCTCTCCTGCAGTCTGCAGTTGCAGTCTCACCGCTTCCCACCCACTGCCTCCAGCTGTTGTACCTCAACAAGCTGAAGACATTGCAGCTAAACTCTGTCTGGGTGGAGGAAAGAGGAGATAAAGCAAAGAGCCTGCACCCTTTTGCTTCACAAACAGGCTTTCTGAGTTGTGAAAGCTGGGTAGGTACACCAAGAGTAGAGCACACTTGACCCTGCTTTGAAGCAGAAACATCAGCCAGAAGGATAACACTCAGCCCCTGCCACCTCTTCCCTACACCCAGATGCGACCCCCAGCTTCTCACACGTTGTATTTAATCCACTTATTTGACCAATGTAATGACCATCTCAATAATCCCAAGCTGCTCTTCTCCTTGCTGTGATGTTGCAGAGTGGTACCAGAGACATAACGATACTCCTTGTTCCCACAGAGTGACCGAGCTGGTGGAAAATAACGCACCAAATTCCAGCAGTGAGAACCTAACTTGGCTGCAGGAGATTCGCTGGGAACAAGCTGCCTCCCACAGCAGGTCCCTTGTGGTGATTCCAACAATTTCTCTTACGCAGGCTTGCATTTCCCAGTGGTGGCTCTTTGCTGACAGTTGCCAGTTCCGTGGACTTTCTCTGGTGATCCTGCCTTCCTAGAGTGAAGCCTGAGTGACTTACTCAGCCTCTCATCAGTTTTGCAACTCCCTCAGGGCAGTTGATTCGCTATGAGTGGTCCAGCTCTCCTAAAAGGGTGCCAGGGAAGTGGAGCATTGGGCTCAAGAGCAGAACCCCTAGTGCACTGCCACTCTTCCTGGAGCAAGAGGGAGAAGGCTTCTGAAATGAGGACAGGACCTTGTTGCCTCCTCCAAAGACCTTTCAGCAGCTGGTTCCCTAACCCATAGGAATAAGCAGAATAAATGAATAAATAGAGCCTGTTCAGTGCCTGCAGCCAGCCAGGAGCCTTACTAAACTACCTGCACACTAAACAGGGCCGAGCTGCCACGTCCACACGCCGATGTTTCCCTCCAGAGCAGCAAAGCCGCTATCTGCCCATCTGTCCCCTCACCCCTCTGCCCAAGCCTCACCGCAGCCCCTTGCAGCTCTGGCTTGCTGCTGGGCCAAGGCAAGTGGAGAAGCAACAAACCTGGAAAGGGAGCATTTCTTTCCAGCCCTGCTGGCAGGTCTCCGAGAGAGGAAAAAAAAGAAGAAACACATTCCAAGAGTGCTCATTGCAATCTTCTGCAGTTTGGCTCACAAACAGCACAGTTCCAACAGCCTTCTGGAGTTTGGCACATGCCAGCACCAAGAAAAGGCTGGGAAGCTGCAGAAGTTCATGCTTGAGTCCCCAAGTCCATCTTCTGCCACGGCGACTGACAGGAATTCCAGCCAAGGTTACTTGTGGTGACTGACCCACGGAGGGCTGCAGAAAGGTTTGGTGCCCCCCTGGCAGAAGCAGCCACCAAATCTCATTGCAACTCGCGCTGGCTCTACTTACAAAGTACCACGGGCGGCTTCGACCTGGTCTGATTTGCACCTCAGGCATCTCCATTTGCACGCCATGAAGTACAAATCAGGGCAAAGAATCTGACCGTCACAAGTCAAAAACGGAAATAAAATTTCCCACCCCTCTTCCCTTTGGAGGACGGGGGGGAAGAGCGAAGGAACCCAGTTTTGCTATTGGACACTGGGTTTTCAGGACGCCACTCTCTGCACAGGTACCTTCGGTGCTGGGGACATGGGGCCAGCAGCTTCCCCACCTCCCCGTGTGCAGCTCACGGCTGTGAAACGAGAGAACAAGGAGCTCCCTTTAACTCACCCGCGCAGCTTCTGATTATTTCCTGTATTAACACCGAGCGGCTTCTAATCTGCCTCAAACCCCTCTGCTGCGGGTGTTTTTCTTGGCTGGGTCCATTCGACCCGAGTATTTCTTTATGTGGCACGTAAGGACAGAAGTACGGCACAACCAGCGAACGCTCCCATGAAGCACAAGGCCCTGTCGAGACACCGTCACAACTGTCTGCACATCCCCGTAGCGGGTGCAGAGCCATGTGGATGGGCACAAACCCTGACCCACCTCAGACACCTGGAAAAACAGCCCCGTGGAGGAACCTCTGCTCTGGCAGTGTCAGTGAGCCCAGAAATCCCAGAAAAACCACACGGAATTCTGAGAGTCCACCAAAACAAATTCCTCCCACGATACGCTGCATCATGAGCTTTCTCTCTGTGCTGTGCCCTTGAAAACATCCTCAGCATCTCTGCCCCTCCCTTTCCACAGCACCGCTCAGGCTCCTCCTGCCTATCCCTTCTCGCACCCGTACGCCTTTATCACTCACTACTTCGCAGTCTTTTTTCTTAGAAGACCCCTTCTCGCTGATGAAACACCACGCAATCATCATGACACCGTCAGACGGTGAGCTCTCTCCTATCCCCAGGACCACAGCAGCGTTTCCTTGGGCAGCCAGTGCTTCACACGTCGAGGTGTGCAGCCTGGCTGTGCCTACGGCTACTACAACGGGTGAGAGTTTGGGTTGCCTCTGGTTTCTGTCTCAGGGCACGCTAACACTTTGCACGGCTCTGTGAGGAACTCAGAAACGATTCCTGTGCGTCCTGCCATGCCAGACTGCTTTTTCAGGGAGCTTCTCCTATTACTGGTGTTCTACCACGATTAATTCTGCGTTTCCAGCGCTACCAAGGGTGAGAATTTAAAAAACCCTCGAGAGCTTCAGCTGCAGCCCTCCTCCTCTCAGATTTCTGCCGGAGCATCCCATCCACAGGCAGGAGGACAGCACAGAGCGTGTCTGCAAAAACCCCAGGGTGACAGCCGGGTGTAACCCCAGCCACGCTCTCCCGCTGGGGAAGACTCACAAACATCAGCATTTAAGTCCATTCAGCAACAGCGGATTTCCAAGCAACACCTTTAATGGTCTCTTGGAGGGTTGTCTTAGGGTGATACCCTGATACTGAGGTCATTGCTGTGCACGCTCCTTCAGCCCAAAGACCATGGCTGAAGAGGACCTGCCTCACACAAGCCCATTATTCTATTCTTGGAAGCACTTTGCATTGCATTAGTAACATTTAGCTCTCTGGCCTAGCCAGGAGACTCTCCAAGCATCCAGCGAGTCTTACGTGACAGGATCTGAAAAGCTATATTTGTTCAGAAGCTGTGAATTGATAGCAGTAATATGTGGAGTGCACAGCACCAACTTTTACTGCGAGATATTTATCAGCAGAAGCACAGAGCATGTTTAGGCACTGCAAAATGACTCAGATTGAGCCCATCCTGGGGATTTAACTCCCCCTTGTAGCTACCAGTACACGGGAACATGGCCAGGCTGTGCAGATCCCAGTCTGCAATCTGCACTGTGCAGCTTACCCCTTCTAAACCCTTCCTAAGGATGGCAACACTATTTTCTGAGCAGATCATCCCCTTGGGTTCCTAGCAGTGTCCACATGCCCTTGTGGCATCTGCTCACAGGGCACAGCTAACAGTCACACAAAAGATCATTAGCTCCAGTTCTAGTTTGTGCACACACACAGTCACCAGCGAAGCTGCTGTGCTGGCATCATCACCGCTGGTGGAAGCTAGGAGAAGGCTCTCCTGTGTTTGAAGCAGCTGGTAGATGTTGCAAGGCTGGCAGGGAGGCACAGAGTGGTATCAAACACTGCACAGCTAATGGAGGTGGCCAGCTCTCCACCTAAGGATTTGCAGTTGCAGCTCATCTTCCAAGGAAGCTCTTGGTGCAATAAATAAAACAGAAAGATCATCTGCACACAGCACTTAGCTTCACTGGAATTTAAGCCTGCGAGGTAATACACAGCTTCCAGCCCTTCTGGAAGCATACTCAAGATGCTCAGGATGCACAAGAGGCCACGCACTGCCATCCAGCAGCACAGGTTTAGGTTTGGCAGGTCACAGGGAGTCATCAGCACATGGCAGGGAAATGCTGGAGCGCTGTGCTCGGTCATTAGGGCAGTCTATGACTTGACAGGAAGGGATGTTTCCCGTCAAGTGTGAAATGGTAAAACCTTTGTCTCCCCATCTTTTGTGAAAAAAGGGCCCAGCTCTGATTTGCCTCCTGTTAGTCAATCCCTGTCACAAGACAGCAGAGGTTGATCTGGACTTATTCCATCCACGAGAAGAATCTGGTTTCTCAGAAGAGGATGCTCCTCCGCAGGTGACCCCCACAAGTAACACTTCACAGTCTCAGATAAATGGCTTTTAAAAACAAGGCAATACATAAAATAACCTGTGTTACCCACTGCCTGGTTCTGGTGCTCACAGACACACAAAACAGTCTAAAGAATCCAATCTGCAGCTTAAATAAGAGCAAATGAGCTGAGCAAACCCAAGTCATAAGGACAACAACAATCAAGAGCAAAATATCTGTATCTCCTCCTCAGCACATGTCTACATGCACCTCCAAACCAGATGAACACAGTACTCACTCTGAGCAACATAAAGGCCCTCTGTTGACTTATCCTCATGCCCATCAAAGTCTCTGCCAGCTAGCTGCCTATTGGCAGTCTCCAGTCGTTCTGCAAAACAACAGGAAATACCTGAAGTATAAATGTAAGTATAGAAAATTGTGGGCTAACCAAGAAAATAAGGTGCATGCCAGCAGAGCAGTATAAACAGACTCTCTGAAGGAGGACACTGACATGGAGGCTGACAACATAAATAAAACCTTTGACCTCCTCTGTGAAGCTGTGTCGTTCAGATTTACAGAAACCGAGAGAAACGCCTCTGCCATTCGTGGCTGATGTGCCCAGGCAGTTCATCCATCTCTTGTTGTTCCAAGTGCACAAGGCATTTGCAATCTGAATTACAGAGCAAGGGTAATTCACAAGGGGGTGGGTGCCTTCCTGCAGGGGAGCTCTGCCCTGGTGCACTCCGATGCCCTGCAGGAAGGCACCAGTCCTGGGGGGTACCCTGGGAAAGAAGCACTCTTTTGCAGACAGGGACTGCCTCCCCTGAGAAGAGCCTGCCTTCAGGTGCTTCCCTCCTCCAAAAGCCCACACAATCCTCCTTGAATCATTGAGGATAGCATGAGCCAGCTTGCAGAAGGCATCTTACTGCAGGAGAAGGTATCAAAGTACCTCCACCAGGACCCTGGACAGGCAGTAGCTACCCAACACATCCTCCACTTGCTTTTTCAAAACGATATACCCTCCACTTTATGTCTTTAATACAAAAACCATTCCCTTTGATACTAGCTACTGGGTCATGAAGACACCTAACTTTGTGATTTATGGGTTGTATAGCACTGCCTTACATTGCAACTTGGTCATCAGCTTGCTAGAGGTGAACAAGACTTCAGGACCTTTGGCTTTGCTGTCAAATCAGTAGCTGTAAGTCTGAAACACAGAGGCACCACCTAAAGGGCTCTCCTCTCTTACTTTGCTGGAAAGCTTCCTTGCCAGCAGGAAGCTGACAGCAGTTTTGTCTTACACCAGTGAGGAAGGCCTGATTTCACAAGACATTTATCTAAAACACTTGTGAGGCCACTCCTCTAGCATCTGCTGTTCTGGGGCTTGTAAGAAACAGAACATCGCGTTGAACAGAGGTGAAAAGAACAAGCACGTTTAACATACCACGGAGATCCCTGTTGAAGTCATGAAGTCTCCTAATTTCTCCTTCAAGTTTGTTTCTCATTGCTTTGTCCAGAGACTCCCTCTTAGTGGTAGTCTTGACCAAGCTCTCATAAGCCTCTGAAATCCTCTGAATCTCTATTTCAAACTGAAAGGAAAGAGAACTCTTGTTAAAGCCTGTCAGGAACGTGTCCCACCCCAGCGTGCTTGAATGGAGTGTGGGGATCAGGGTGATGCTCATACTGGGTGTCACTGCAGCCAGTCTCCCTGTCCATCAGAGGACAGTTCCTGTAATGGAGACTCCTACAAACGCCCTGTGGGGCAGCTCACCATGTCAACACCCCACGACACCCTGCTGGAAGACTCCAAAAAGGCTCTTTTGGGGCTGAACTTGATGTAACTGCTTGGTTGTCTTCATTCTGCCACTGTGATGGCTGCTCTCCTGCCATCCAAGAGGAGAAATGAAGGAAACTCTATTTGCTGGGGCTGTCCTCTTTCCTAGAAAGGGCTGTAGGAAGCAAGATCTGTTATTTGGCCAGATACCTCATCCAAAACTTAGCTCCGTGTGCCACCAGAAGCACTGTAGGCTGAGCTCTGATCTCACATCAATTTTAAGAGCCTGCCCTGCACACAAGAAATTCTCTGCAACAGATCAAACAAACTGCTTTTTCAGCCCAACTTCATCTCCTTGAAATCTGGCAAACTGCAGACAGGGCACGCAGAAGCAGCCCTCAGCAGGGAACTCGGATCGTGAGCCCTGAGCCCAACAGACTAAGGCAGAGTCTTGCTGTTAGGTCAGTCTATCACCCAACTCTCTGCCCAATGCTCTGATGCCACGTTAGACGCTACAGCTTCGCTGAAGTCACTGCTGCAGGAATAATCAACACGGATGTGGGAATCTGGTCCTGCATGCCTGGCCCTTGTGTCTGTGGAGGACAGCCTGACAATGTGCACAGGCTGGAAGACCAGGAGAGGTATATATAGCCTTCCACATACCTTTCTAAACCGGGCACTGTTCTAGTCTCTTGGATCACGGACAGGTCCAAGCACAGAAGCCAGAGTGCAAGCCCACCTCCACTTGCTCTGCACATGGGTCCCTCTCCAGGGCCTGTAAAGCTTCAGATGTAGTTTGCCAGCTTGGAGAATAAAAGCTCCAGGGACACCAAAGCTATCACCCCACAGTCTAGAGAGGAACTGTAGACAGGCTCCAGCAGCCTAGACCTGCACTTCCTGCAATGCTGGGGCCACTCTGTCTGGCCACAGCCATGGGCATGTGGCCCCTCTGAACCACACCGAGGAAGTCCCAGAAGAACCACGGTGGGGAAATCTTTCCCCAATCTCTGCTTTCAGCTCACTTAGGCACGAAAGCTGAAGCAAGTAGCAATGTGCAAAGCCCAGAGCGTGGCCTTGGTGACACCAGCAGCTTTCAATTAGTACCTCACTGGATATCACATCACCTAGCTCACACCAGTGGTGATTTAACAGTCACGGGTATTTCACACACAGACAAGATGCTCCTACATGGAGGACTCTGAAAGACAGCCAGTGTAGGTTAGTTCTCAGCTGATGATGCTCCACAGCTGCAAGAAGAGGATGAACCGTTGAACTGGCTTTACCCCACACTGTCCTGCTCCTTCTTGGGTGAATGGCAAACTCAGATTATTCTGACTTTCCAGTCAGCAGGAAGTCTGAATGTTTTCTTTAAAATCACCTCAAGTGCTGGGCACAGTTCTGGGCCCCACAATTTAAGACAGATGTTCTGGTGTCCAGAGGAAGGCAACAAAGCAGGTGAAAAAGATGGAACGAAAGTCCTATGAGGAGCAGCAAGGACTTTGGGTCTGTCTAATTTGGAGAGAAGGAGGCTGAAGGTTGATCTCACTGCTCTCTGCAGTTTCCTGAGGACTGGAACTGAAGAGGGAGATGCTGAGCTGTTGTCCACTTAATCCAGTGACAGGACCCATGGGAATGGTTCAAAGCTGCACCAGAGGAGGTTCAGAGCATTTCTTTACCATGAGGGTGGTTTAACACTGGAACAAGCTTCCTAGGGAGATGGTTTAGTCCCCTTCCCAAATCCTTAACTGCATCCTCCTAATCAGACACGGTCCTCAATTTGGTGCCTTGGCACACGTCACCTCTCTCAGGAAGACCACTACCTGCAGCAGAAGATGCCTACTGCTGAGAGCTCCTCCCGCAGCAAAGTGGATTTGACAACATCGCAGGGTTTTCCACAGCCCAACAGTTTGGCCCAGTGCTGCTAGTAACCACAAGGGCTCTGCTCTGCCCTTTACCTGCCATTATTGCCCAGAGTACCCTGCAAGTCTCCTGCAGCCCTGGAGGCAAGCACTTGGAATCACAGAATCATTCAGGATTGGAAGGGACCTCGAAGATCATCTAGTCCAGTGGCCTAGACCAGGCTTGCCAGAGCCTCACCTGCCTGGCCTCAAACACCTCCAGGGATGGGGCCCCAAACACCTCCCTGGGCAACCCAGTCCAGGCTCTCACCACTCTCATGGTGAAGAACTTCCTCCTCACATCCACCCTAAATCTACCCAGCTCCAGCTTTGCTCCATTGCCCCTAGTCCTGTCACTACCTGATATCCTAAAAAGTCCCTCCCC
>JAOXOE010000001.1:111308151-111340596 GCA_028565055.1 Phoeniculus purpureus
TTGCCTCTAGGTTTAGTTTTACCTGCAATGTATTTGAAGAAGCCCTTTTTGTTGCCCTTGACCTCTCTTGCAAGGTTGAATTCCAAGGAGGCCTTGGCTTTTCTAGTTGCATCCCTACATTCTCTCACCAGAGCCTTATAAACACCCCAAATGGCCATTCCCTCCTTCCATGACCTACAGACTTTCTTCTTCCTCTTCATTTTGCCCAGCAGCTCCCTATTTAACCACGCAGGTGTTCTGGCTCCCTTCCTTTACTTCCTGCCTGTTGGAATGTTCTTGTCTTGTGCTTCAAAAAGGTAGTCTTTGAATGTTAACTAGCTACCCTGAGCTCCTTTATGTGCCAGTACCCTGTCCCATGGGATTTCCTCTAGCAATTGCTTCAAAAGGCCACAGTTGGCCCTCCTCAAGTCCAGGGTTGTGATTCTGCTGGGTATTCTGTTCCTACCACACGTGACCCTGAACTCCACCATCTTATGGTCACAGCAATCAAGGCTGCCCTCAACCTTCACTGCTTCAACCAGACTCTCCTTGTTGTTGAGTACAAGATCCAGCAGCTCCTTTCCTGGTGGGATCCTCCACCATTTGCATCAGGAAATTGTCACCAATGCACTGGAGGAACATCCTAGTCTGTGGGTGGCTGGCTGAATAGGTCTTCCAGAAAATATCACGGTAGTATCTGTGAGGCTGCTGTCAGATGCCTGTAGAAGACCTCATCAACCTCCTCATTCTGATCTGGTGGTCTGTAATAGACACCCATGACAATGTCACCCGTGCCAGCCTGCCCATTGATCTGCACCCATAAACTCTCAGCAATCTCTTCACGCATCCCTGGACAGAACTCAATACATTCCAGTTGCTCTCTCAAGTAGAGAGTAACTCTACCACCCTGCCTTGCTGATCTGTCCCTCCTGAAAAGGTCATAGCCATCCATGACCACATTCCAGTCATACGAGCTGTCCCACCAGTTCACCTGACTGGACACAGATTTCCAACTCCTCCTGGTTTTTCCCCATGTTGTGTGCATTGGTGTACAGGCATTTCAGGGAGTGAGCTGAGTGCTCCAATTTCACCTTAGGACAGCGAGAGACCACCTGGTTTTCATTAAGACCAGAGCTCTGTCCCACTGGTGATTGCCCATCAACTATCCTACCTTGCCTTGAATCTAGTTTAAAGCCCTCTGAATGAGTCCTGCCAACTCCTGCCACTGAGCAGAGACTGGTTCCATCCTCCTGACATCCACCTTTTCCATATTTCTAAACACTAGCACAGTTAAGTAAACATCAGCACCCCCTAAGCATAAACTCCTGCTTGTTGTTTCTGCTCACAAAGGGAACAGAGTCAGATTGTCAAATGAGAATCATGTTGTCATTAACATCTTTTTCCAGGAAAAAATTAACACTCTGGAAATAGGCAGCAGTAATGGAAGACAGTGCTGAACTTAACAGGTTATATATGATCTATTTAATAAAAGAAAAAAACCCCACAACCATATTTACCATATTTTTGCAACCACAGACATCTCCTGGTACATGTGTTGTCCTCACAGACTGACTTTGTTTTTTAGAGTAAGTCTAGCGAGAAGAGCAGAGCCATTTTGGCATCCCTGCAGAATCTTTTATTCCTGCGTCGAATGGGTTTATTCTTTGCAAAGGGGCAGCAGTCTTCCTTCACCAGTAGAATCCAGTACTTTGACACAATACAACGGTGTTTGGTTTGGAGGGACAGAACAGCAGGGTCTGATCACTGGATCTAGTTTAATCCTGGGCATTGACAGGGTTTTCTAACAGTCATGGCAACAACAAAGAGCTCTGGTGGAGAAGCTGGTGACATTTATTTCATCGAGGAATAAAAATAAACGGTCTGAGTGTATATCACACACTTTTCCCTATTTTCTAACGATTACTGATGGGTTCATGGCAAGCAACCACCTGCAATGCGAGATCTTGGTTTACAAACACTCTCTGCCACACAGTCAAACAAGAGATGTAGTTTGTGTTGACCCCTTATTTCTTCCCAATATCCTTTTATGTTCTTTTCCATTCTTCTCAGATCACAGAATCAGAGAAAGTTAGGGGTTGGAAGGAATCTCTAAAGATCATCAAGTCCAACCCCCCCTGCCACAGCAGGATCCCTTAGATCAGGCTACAGATGGTGCTGATGACTGGGTTTTCAGATTAAGACTAGCTCTACAGTGGTAGATGCCCTGGGAAACCTTTACTGTCTCAACACATAGCACTGATGACAAAGGCAGTTTTTCACTACTTCCCACCTTATTATAATTGCACAGCAACAACAACCACCCCTGGCTAGAACATCAAAACATGGATTCTCACGTTTGCCACTGCTGGGTTACTATGCTATCTTTGCTTGGCATTCAGGGTTTCGTGTTGACCTCAGTTTCTCTAAGGCAGAGATGATGGAAGGCAAACTTTTTGTCCCAAATAAATCACAGGCGTCTGCACTTTGATCACCCTTCTGCACTCCTAAATGAACTGCATTTCTGCAGTGAACTGCTCAGTCTCCTACATCCTCACTCATCCCAGCTAAGTCTACATTCATCGACCGCTTTTCTGAATCTATGTTCAGTCACCGAGGTTTCTCCTTAAGAACTTGGTGACTTCTACTATACTCTCTTTGATCTGCCTCTGTCTTAAGTATTACCACACTGACTTCTTCTGAAATCCTGTCTCTCAGGACATTATGTCTTCTGACTTCTTCTCACTCAAGTGGACTTCACTTAACAACTTTTTCCAGCTACACCCAACCTGATGAGCTCTTAGTGCTAAGACATTAGGATAAACATCCTTAGCATATCCTATTAGCATAAACATCCTTAGATGTTACATCCTTAGAATCATTATGGTTGGAAGAGACCTTTGATTAACACTACAAGTGTGAGTCAAAGTTTCTGCTTGTTTCTGAACTACAAACTCAAAGAGAGCAAATTAAGTGGGAAAACAGTGTTCCTAGTAGACACACACACACAAGAAAAGTGGCAGTTGAGCTACCTGGGCCAGCGAAAGGTGTCCTTGCCCATGGGGTAGGGTTTGGAACTCAATGATATTTAATGTCTACCACAGTGTTCCTCTGAACCAGGTAAACAACATCAGTTGCTCGCCCCTCATCGATTTATGTTGTGACCTGTTCGTAGAAGGCCACCAGGTTGGTCAGGCAGGACTTGCCTTTGGTGAAGCCATGCTGATTGTACCCAATCACCTATTCACTAGTCTCCTGTCTCAGTAGTGCCTTCAGGAGGATCTGCTCCGTGATCTTACCAGGCACAGAGGTGAGACTGACTGGTCTGTAGTTCCCTGGCTCCTCCTTCCTACCCTTTATGAAAATAGGAGTGATGTTTTCCCTTTTGCAGTCAGTGGGGACTTCACCAGACTGCCATGACTTTTGGAATAGAAGAGACAGGGGTTTAGCAACCTCATCTGCCAGTTCTCTCAGGACCCGTGGGAGCATCCCATCAGGTCCCATGGACTTGAACACTTTCAGGTTCTTCAGGTGATCATGAACCTTGCTGGCAGAAAAGCAAGGACCTCCACTGGCAATGAACAAAAACTAAAGGAGAGTAGAGGAATAGCCATAAATTGTGTTGGCATTTCTCAGCAGCTCTGGGGTTTCCCTCCCCTCCTTCTTTGGATGGGAAAGAACAGTTCAGCCTTTTCTCTTCCTTTGAGCCGACCCACTCAGACAACCCCCACGCATGGCATGGGGAAAAGCCAGCCCAGCCTGGCAAATAAGCTGCAGCACAGCAGCACCACCATCCAACAACAACAACAACAAAACCAGCAGCAAAAAGAAAGGGAAAACAAAGCTCTGCTTTAGCAAAGGAGCTCAAAATTAAACATACAAACCCCCTCTACCCAACCCACCAATGACTTTGAGGTAAGAAAACCAGATGACTTGTCAAACTGCACAGGGATTAATCACCATCTTGTACCTCTCTGCAGAAAGCGTGTTCAGAATCTGACAACCCTCAGGGCTGACCTGTTCATACAAACACCTGGGGAGCCAAGTCGAGCGGATTTTCTCTAATTTCTTCTCCCACTCTGCAATGAATAAAGGGGATGGAAAGGTGGCCCTACCTAGAATAAAACTGTAACACAAGAAGTACCCCTCATGACCCTTCTGCAGCACAGGAGGGAAGAGTTTTCACACCCAAAGGATGTAGTTTAACTCACTGCCACACTTTCAGACGTGATGTTCTGCTGAAACCGTGGGAACAGAGGAGGACCTGCCCTGTCCTTGTGTTCAAACACAGTACAAAGCAGCACGGGAGGGATCCTTTGTGTGAAGGCTTTGGCTCAGGACATTTTCCTGAAGAAAGAACGCACTTGAGCATGTGTTTTGCTTTAAGACTCTTGCTCACCTTCCCCCAACGTCAATGGGACTTGACTCCACGCTCTGTTGACTGAAGCGAGACTTCAGCCCATGCTTGAATACCTTTCTGTTGGTGTCTGATGCAATCAAGTGACGGGGCATCCAAGATAAAGAGAGAGCCTTTCCAAGAGTGTAAAAGGGAATTGGAATACTTTTAGGGCATCACACTCAACTATCTACTACTGAACAACGCGGCTTTGGTAAAATTAATAGCTGGAATCTACCCTTTAGCCCATGGAGGCCACAGGGAATGAATGTTAAAACCTTAGCTATTTGTAAAGAGACCTAACATTGCTGTAAGATTTCCCAAATGAGTTTAGGAAGTTCTGTGACTAATATCAACTCATCTACTGCAGAGGAGGAGGCTGAAAAAACAGCAGCAGCTACAGGACAACAGGGGTTTTTTTCCCCTAACCTATTTGGACAGATTGTCTCAGACGTTTTCCAAAGCTGAGGCTGGGACATGATCTCTCAATGGTGCCTTTTCTCCCCTGAAGGACGTCTCCAACAACACCCTGATCCCACACAGCACAGAAAAAACCTGAGCTCCCATTTAGACTCCTAAGTTCAGAGAGAAGTGACCTGCAGCCTAAGCCCTCTCACACATCAGCAGTAGGAAGACATAAATGTAACAGCAGTGTAGGATTGTAAATAACTAATCCCATATGGCCCTTGGGACTCAGCGCCAGCAAATGTGAGCAGCTCTGCCTTCGGTGAGCTCTCCGTTTCCAGAAATGCCCACTTTGATCTGACTCATCACCTCGTCATCCCAGGCAGCGTGCAGGACAATGCCCTTGTCCACAAAACACACCAGAGAAGGAGGTGCAGCGCATGGGGTTTTGAGCAAAAGCTTTACCAAACGGTTCTTTCTGGTAAGGGGGCAGTTCAGCTGTGGGTGTCTAACCTCACCTCTTAGAAGCCCACAGAACAGCCACTGAAAGCCTCTGAGACAACTAAGTTAAAGCATTTCCAAATAATGGTGACCCCACTGATGGCTGTTACACTTAGAAAGACCACAGAGAGCCACACGAGTGGGCTGTGACAGGTAAGACTACTCAGGACAGACATGGCCACGTTCTTCAAGCGCTTCTCACCCACAGCTTTCCCACCTGTGCAGATTGTGTAGGACCCAGCTGCAACAGGAGCAGACTGCCTGGGGGAGACTTCCAGAGAAAGCTCTGCTGAAGTCAGCACGGAAGGGGCAAGTCCCCAACCGAGACACGTGTGACGGGTTACCCATTTTGCCCTGAAGGCACGGGAGCGCACAGACCATGGGGCACAGGACTGCACTGCTAGGAGACTGCCGTGGAGAGGCAATGCTCGTGTGGCCCCATGGCTGTGAAGAACAGCCCGGGGGACCTGAATGCAGAAACACCAAGACAGTTGCCCTACCCAGATCCCATCCACCCCTCCACATACCTTCTGCAGCTTGTCTGCCTTCTCATAGTACCCCTCCAGCTCCTGCCGCAGCACATGGTTCTCCTCGGAGAGCATCTCCACCATCTGCTGTGCCCGCTCCACAATGGCAAAGGCATCGGGGGTCAGCTGCTGGCCCGGCGGTGTTGGTGTCGGTGGCTGGGCAGAGGTGGGGGCTGGCAGTGGGGGCAAAGTGCCGGGGAGCAGAGGGCCAGCAGTGGCCTGCGAGGACATGGGGCTGTGCTGCTGGGCTGGTGGCGCTGGGAAGGGCGGCTGGCATTGTCGGCTGTGGGGAAGCACACAAGGGCATTAGAGCCACACATCCTCCCGAGGAGCACAAGGGCTTTTGCCTAGCGCCCGCACATTTGATGAATAGGGTTATAGCTGTACGACCGTGACTCCTTGATCACTCCTAAACACCAACAATGGCAGCAGGGACTGGGTAAACTGTCTCCTCGCCCGCTCTCGACAGTGATGTATACCTCTAGCATGACTGGATAAAGGAAGCATTGACACAAAAGCGCTGCTTTTGCCTAGGTGCACAGCTAGTATTTCAGCAGCCAGACAGCCCCTCCCTGCCCCTCCTTGCCACAAACCCCATCATGAGAAACATTAGCCAGCAGGCTCGAAGGAAGCATAAGGGATGCATTACTCACCCTTCGAACACCGCTCCCTGCCTGGAGTGAGACCGGCTGATCGGCCGAACTGGGAGGCGAAAGGAAGTGATGTGAGCAAAGCAGCATCCCCGAGCGGCTTTAGCAGGCAGCAAAGGGAAGGGCTGCTGCGGAGCTGCTGGAGGCACAGCCCTGGTCACTCATGGTGAGCCATAAAGCCATCTTCCAGCGCAAGACCTCATTGTGTCACTGCCCGACTAACAGCATCCATCACCCACTAGACTGGTGTCAGGGAAGGATAAGCAGTGAGCTGGCGGCAGAGCTGCCTGTGGGCTAGGCTTCCTGATGATGGGTGGCTCTTTAATCCACCCGAGTCACCATCTGCAATGGCCAGAGGACATCCTAGTGGTGAAGGTAACCCTGCAGCTAGTGGCCAGGCAGGACAAGAATCCCTCACTTCTGTCCTGCATTTCAGCTCACTGAGCTCAAGAAGAGGGACTCAGGTAGGGAGCAGCTCAAACCTTGTCTGCATCAGACCCATCTCCATCCACTGTACCGGCAGCCTCAGAGGCTGGGTCATGCTGAGCGGAGCAGAGTGTGGAGCTGTGCAGGCTGAGCCACTCTTTAGCCCAGGTGCCGAAGATGTGAATTTTCTACACTACCCTTGTCTAAGAAACTCAGTCCAGACCATGAGGGACATGTGCGTCGGAGCTGAGTTTGGCTGGAAACTAAGTTGGCTGCTGGACCCCAGCTGAAGCCTGTCATCAAGCACCTTCTGAGAGTTGTATTTCAGATTAACTACAACCTATAAGGCTTTGCTGCAGCTATCGTCGTCTTGACGTCCATACACTACATGAGACAGAGGAAATAGCTGTAAGTTGTGCTGGGAGAGTTCAGCCTTCAGCCGCAGGCGTGATTATTTCTTTAGCAGAGGTGCAGCCCAATGACTTAGGAGACAAACAACTCCTGAAGGAGGGAGGGTAAAGCTTTCCAAAGGCCAGGGAGGGGCTGTAGGACACTGGGGCCAAAAGCCACAGAACTCATAGAATCGCAGACTGTTTGGGCCAGAAAGGACCTCCTCCACTAGAAGAAATTGCTCAGAGCCCCACTGAACCCGACCTTGAACACTGGCAGTGATGACGCATC
This sequence comes from Phoeniculus purpureus, assembly GCA_028565055.1. NCBI lineage: Eukaryota > Metazoa > Chordata > Aves > Bucerotiformes > Phoeniculidae > Phoeniculus > Phoeniculus purpureus. The sequence goes on from JAOXOE010000001.1 coordinate 111,315,714, forward strand.
CACAACTGCTCTGAGTGACCTGTTCCAGTGTTTCACCACACTCATCATAAAAAATTTATTCCATACACCAAACGTCTTCTTTTAAAATTGCTGTCCCATGTCCCACCACCACAGGCCCCGGTAAAAAGTCTCTCTCTTCTTATAAACTCTCTTTATGTATCTACAGGCCACAATAAGGTCTCCCTGTAGCCTTCTCTTCTCCTGGCTAAACCACCCCAACACTCTCAGCTTTTCTTCCGAGCCGAAGTGTTTCTGCCAGTTTCACAGCCCTCTTCCGGACCCACCGCAACAGGTCCATGTCTGTCTTACGCTGAGTATTCCAGAGCCGGATGCAGTACTCCAGGTGAGGTCTCACCAAAGTGGAGTAGATGGGAAGAATCATCTCCCTTGCCCTGCTGATGCAGTCCAGCTGGGTTCTGGGCTGTGAGATTACACTGCTGGCACATGTTCAATTTCTTCTCCGTTAGTATCTCCAAGTCCTTTTCCAAAAGGGTGTTCTCAAACCCCTCATCTCCAGCCTGTGTTTGTATTGGGGATTGCCCTGACCTAGGTGCAAGGACTCTGTACTTGGCCCTGTTGAACCTCATGAGAGTCTCACATGCCCACCTCTCTAGCCTGTCAAGGTGCCTTGGAACAGCATCCCAACTCCTACTCAGCTTGGCATCATCTGCAAACCTGATGAGAGTGCACTCACCCCCACCATCTATCTCACTGATCAATGACATTAAATAGTACTGATCCCAGTAAGAACGCCTGAGGGATACCACTCATTACTGGTTTGCACCCAAACATTGAGTCATTGACTGTAACCCTTTGAACGTGGCCTCCCAGTCAATTCATCCATTTAACAGTCTGTCTGTCAAACAATTGTCCAAATTAGAGGCAAGGATGTTTTGCTCAACAGCCTCAGAAGCCTAGCCAGGTGGCAACCTTCGCTCTTTCCTTCTCCACTGATGCAGTCACTCCGTCATAAACCGCCATTAGATCGGCCAGGCTTGATTAGCCCTTGGTGAAGCCAGGTTAGCTGTCTCTAATCGCTTCTTCCATATGTGTTGACCTAGATCCCTGGAGGAACAGTACACTGTCTATGGCTGGTGAAGGTTCTGCCCACGCTGGCCCCACTCACCCACCCCTGTGCCCGCAGAGCACACACCACAGCAGAAACAGCAAAAGGGAAGCTATGCAAAAACTCGTCTCATTGCACACCATGCTAGCTGGAGCCAAAAACAACCCCACTCCATGACTGGAAACGATGCCGCCACAGTTCTTTCCTCTTTGCTTGACTCCACCTCAGCAGGAGCTGGAGACATTCCAACAGGGAGAATGTCTCTCCGATTCAAAGTGCTAGGTCGCCTTGCTCTGCACTTGCCATCAGAAAGGAAAGGCATAAGCACCCCCCCATCTCCAGGCCAACTTTCTGGTTAGTGTGTCTATCCTCTGTGGCCTTCAGAAGTGCTTGGCAAAGTCCAGAGCTGCAAAAAGCAGCAGTCACAACTTTCCCTGGAATTCCCTTAAAGTGGTGATCGCTCCCGAGCCCCTGGACACTGGCACTGGGTTAAGGTGCTGCTCCCCACTCATCTACCTTCGGAGTTTACCGCCCCTCCAGCCTCATCGCCTCTGCCTGCTGCTTGGACCTCACAGCAGGAGGTCACATCGGTCTGGATGGGGCATATTTCACCTTCCTGAGACCAAAACTGTGTCTCCTAACACACCTGGTGATCTGAGGCTGTGCAAGCCAGTGAGCCCAGCAAGCTCTGTGCCGAGTTGCTCAGCAACTCACAAGGAAGTGTGTCATGGGCACAGCTCTCACACTACCCCTCAGTGCCTCCTTCCTTTGGTGACCCAGTGTGTAAAACCCAACATGGGACCTCACGGCAGTCGTGGGACCGAAATGCTGGCTTTTTTAACCTGAAAATATAAACAGCAAAAAGCACCATGAGCAAGGGATGCCACTTGTGATGTAAGAGATGCTCCACAAGGGCGTACAAATGCAGCCCAGCCTATGGCACCTCCTCAGCATTGCTGACAGTCAGGCTGCCCTGGCTGTTGTACCACAGCAAATAGCAGAGCTGAGCTGAGTTTGCCGGTCTTTACCAAAACAAAGGCCACAGCTGATTTTATGTGAGTCAAAGCCCAGCTGTCTGGACAAGTTACATCCCCTAAAACGCAAAGGTGTGCTACAGACACTCTCACTTTTTCATGGGAATACCTTAGAGTAACAAAACTAACTTGACCTCTGCATCTAAACCAGTAGCGTTGCAGCATGTTTCCTCGGCACAATGCAGTCGCGCATTCCTTGGCCACAGACACACCCTTTAAACACCTGCAGGAGCTCCTGGCACCCTGGTTTTGGGAAATCTCATCCTCTCACCAATTTAACCTTTCACAAGCAGCCTTCAGCTTTGCACCATAGAGGGAGGAGAGCTCCCAGGGACCTTAGTTTTCTTGAACTACAAACCACTTGCTGAGCTGCTAAAGACTTACACCCTACGGCAGCAGCCCGGCGCGAGGCTCAGTGTCTGGGGACACAGGAGAAATTCTCTGAGGCGTTTTCTCTCTTGGAAACTAAAGCAGCAAAGCTAACGTTACGTCTGTGCAACACAACGCGCGCGCGTCTGACTTCCCTCTTCTCGCTTAACCTGTCCCAGTTTCATTCTGACCAAGCCAACTGCAGACCCTCCGAGCGCAGCGCGCAACACAATCCAGCCGCACAGCGACGCGTACCAACACATCTACGCTCGCAAAGACAGGGCTTCTGGTACCAGCTTGGTTCCCATCCAGCCGCTCACACAAAGCGCCAAGGAAACGAATCCACCCAGATTATCCGGAGCTCCTTTGGGCTTAGTGAAGAATGACATTCTCAAAATGCCTCTAGTCGTGCTTTAAACGTTGCTCTTGCTCTGCGGTACGGCATGTTAAAGTCTTCTAGCCAAACACCCCGCCAGTGAAAACTACCCTCCCGACACGCACAAAACTGTGGAGCGTTCTGAGTTTCAGAGAGCTCTGACACACGCTTTTCTCTAGGAAACAACTTTGTGGCCCTGACACGCTCCTGCAAGGCCATGTAAAGAAGACAATGAAAAGACTAAGAACACCAGCGGTTAGAATAGGTGGCAGCATGCAGGCCATGAATCTTTCAAGGGCTACCAGGCTGTCCTCACAGAATCACAGAGCATTAGGGATTGGAAGGGACCTCAACAGACCACCTAGTCCAATCCCCCTGCCAGAGCAGGACCACCCACCTAAGTGATGCACAGCCTGCAACGTACGAAACAGCTTGCGCCGCAGTGTCTTCAGCACAAGACTTGGCTGTGCACCTCAGTTTCATGAGAAAGCACTCAGAATCCAGCATGGCCACCCCAGATTTCATAGGGTCTTAATACTCCTTATACTGGAACCCCCTTAAGCAAGAATAACCAACACGGGAATTTGGGGGGAGCGATTCGTAGCTGCACGTAACCCTGAAAGTCCGCGTGCTGTTGACCATGAGGAAATGGTAACTGCAGAAGTGCCGCTGCACAACACATCAAACAAAAATGCCTGTAAACGTTCTGGAAAGTTCAATGCAGCTCACTGTGTAGGGATGACGAGTGGCTGGTGGAGGAAGGACTTTGCTTCTAACATGCCATGGTATTCACAACTAAAATGCTGTCTCTAACCTATTTAGCTCCTCTTTCTCTGGGTGCTCTGCCTTCCTTTGCCTCTAGAGCAGACTAGCCAGCTTCATCTTCTTGAAGACACTCCAAAAATACTCCATCCCAACTTCACACATCTACTGCAGATACTTCAGCAAAGAGAAAGAGGCATTTCTGGGTTGCAAATCTTTGAAGCTGCCTTGGGCTTTAACTTTACAATGAGGGTAAAATGGATGTGAAAGGAGCCCACTGACCAGGAGCCTTGGGTCTAGATACTAATCCCAGACCCAAATGTCAACCTCACTTCAGCTATCATTTCTGCATTCATGAGCCAGACTTCAAATGCTACTCTTTGAGATCAACAGGCAAATCAGTGCTGTCACCATGTGAGGAAAAGAGAGGATCCTGGGGAAGTCACTAAGACCAGCCTGATGGTCACGGTGCAGGAACACACAGCTACAGACCTACCATTGGTGCCGACACAGCCAGAAATGAGACACAACTTTGTATAGCCAAGCCTCACAGTATCCTGTCACTGAATTAGCCACAGTTGCAGCACCTTGCAAAACCAAAGGTTTATTTCAAATTTTTAAGACTCACACTCACATATCCAGAATTCATTGGTTTTTTTAGTGATGTTTGCTAGTGCTGGAAAGACTTGGTGAGGCTTCCTCAAGAGTGATTACCATCTGAAAAGACATGAGCCATAGTAAACATATCCTCCCGGCAAGAGGGACAGGATATCGCATTTCTACACAGGGATCCACGCATAGAGTAACTGTCTGTATCCAAGCTGATTGTCAGCAAAGGAAAAGACACCTTCCTCATCCTCAGCACTCCTAGAGGAACCAGCCAGGATAACAACACAGAAACATCAGGACAACTGATGTGGGCATCACCCAGCTGTGGGAACAGCTTCATTTCTCTTCCATTTAGTGTAGTGAAAGGCAAACTCAACCTTAAGGAGAGGACACAAAGCTCTTCTGCAGGGCTGCCAGCATCCACGTCAGCCCTAACCTACGTACGCTTATGCTTGGGCTACCTTCACAGAGAGACATCGGCAGAAGTCAGCTTGGGTGTGACATCCCTCGGCTCAGCTGCACAGCCAGCACGCCTGCCTGGGGTGCCTCGGGGAGGAGAAAGAGCTTCTTATAGTCCCCTCAGCAGTCACAGACTTGTGGTTGACTGAGTAAATACCAACAGATTATCTGAAAACAGCCACAACGTGGGGAGGGTGGTTGATGGCCAAACAACCAGAGAAGTCACAGACTATCCCAGCAGTTAAACAGAGACTTCTACACCCAGGCAGGGTGGAATTTTACAGGGCCCATAAAAAACCCAGGATATCTTTAAGACCGGTGCCGATTTATTCTCCGGTTGCATGCTGTCTTTTCAAACGCACGGATTAAATCGGAATGAAGAGGTGGCTGCAAGATTGACTTCTGCACATAACCACGGATGAGGTCCCCTTGACAGGCAGTGGTGTTTCCAGTTCAAGGCTTCGTTTGCATTACACACACTTTTTATTAATGGTGCAGAGAACGAAATCATCCTGGATAAAACTCACCAGGGCTGACAAGGGCCACTGGGAGCAATGAAGAGGATTCACTGCATTGAGTCATCTGGATCACCACTCAAGCAGCGCATGCACTTAAGCAGGTCCAAGGCCATCCATCCTCTCCGGAATAAACAGCAAGCTACAGTAAAATGATGGGAAATCCTACCCTGGGCTACGACCACACTCACATGCCTGACTGAACAACAAGCTAGATGGGGAGCTCCCAGGGTGCCAGTGTCTGACACAGCAAGTGTTAAGGAGCTATGTAAACGAGGAGCATGGCGTGGCACTGCAGAGGGGATATTGTGTCATGAGTAGCCTGTGCTTCAGCTGGTACCACAACTGTGTCCAGGACAGCTTTCCACAGCAAAAAATGGCTTCTGACAGCAGGGAAGTAAATATGGGGCTCCATCTGTGAAATGCATTCAAGCACCTGAAGCACACGGCTCCTCACTGTATCTGACGAAGAGACTGCAAAACCCCAGCCACACAGGCTAAAACTATGATGCTGCTCTGTGCCAGAGATGGCAATTAGCTAGTGGAACAAGTCTGTAAAGGCTGTGATGGATTCTCCAGACAGAGCGTGTTATAATCACCAGAACTGAATGTTCTGCAAATGCAAATAAATTCGTGGCACTGTGCAAAAGACTCGGCTAAATCATTTCCAAGCCCTTTTACCTGACAAGCTGCAACTCCTTGAACGTGTGCCTAAGGCAAGTTAGTGGAGACAGGGATTCAACAGCCACACATCTAGGCAAGGAAAGGCTCTCTAAAGATCATTGCACTTACCCAGCTTAACCCATTCGGAAGTTGCGAGTCAGGTTCCCAACCATCATGCAACTTGTTTGACACCACTGGTATTTCAAAACTAATACAAATATATCTGATATAAAATAAATATATCTAATACTGATATAAAAACATCTGGATTTTTTGGCCTTTTATGCGTCAGCGTTCAAGCTCTACTCTGTAACCGTGATGTCTATGAAGCAGAGTCACCCAGTCTTACATAAGTGATGAGATTACTGCAGCTTCACGTGACTCTAGGAGGTCTTCGGGACAATACCAGACGCCTTGACATTTATGGTAGAGTTGTGAGACTCCACCATGCTGATTATAAAGGCAAAGTTCCCTTAAAAACCAGCTGTATGCCAAAATAAAGCCACACCAAAACAAAAAGTCAAGCAGCAGCTGCACTCATCCCACCTCTGTTAGCAGCTCCTGCCAGTATTTGTGGGTTTCCAGGCATTACTTCCCTCATCAAAGAACGGCTGGGGGGCAGTGGGGGCGTCAGTGACCCTACAAGACTTTCCCATCTCTGGTATCTGCGTGTCTTTTCTCTAGATTGATGCAGCAATGTGCTTCTTTCCTCTCTTTTCTAGAAGGGAGAAACCTTTTGCACAGTCCCTGTCCAGTAGTTGCCAAGAGAGACGGGCTTGGGAACAGACACGGCAAGACAGAGGGAAAGAAAATGCTGAGATACATGAGATTCCCATCTGACCATCAGCAAGCTCTGTCTCCATTAGCTTCTTTCCCAGGCCCTCCTGACGAGACAAAAGCTGGAATTTTTCTCCTTGCCTGCTCCTCTAACAGAACAAGCAGCCTCTCCAGACCCCACTCTTCCATTAACCTTATGGAGCCAGGTTGTCCCCTACCTCGACCTCTCTTAACAAGGCCCTCACCCCAGCCAGCTGGCTGGCTGTGAGCCTCCCCAAAGGCCAGGTAGAGGGAGAAAACTGAGCAACAGCAGAGACACAGGAAGGTTTGTGTGCACTTGGGAGCAACGCAGGAGCAAAACACAGCCCTCAGCTCTCCTCCCACAGGGCTCAGGGGCTGCCCAGACGAGTCCTGTAGGAGATGGACCTGGCATCCCTCAGACAGGTAACCTGTCCTAGGTTCCTGCAATGCAGAGGTGTGCAGGGAGCACGGCAGCTGCAGGCAGAGGAACGACAAGTGATGAACACACAGGGATTCCTCCCACTTCCTAAAAGCTTTTGGCACCCAAATCTTCCCAGGTGACCAGGGCCAGGAACCTCGCAGCCTGTGGCACCAATGGTAAGCTGGGATATGGCACAGGAAAAGAAACCAAACCAGTTCGTACCAGTTAAGAACAAATCTAGGTAATGGCAACAGTGACTATTCCAGTGCAGCCAAGCACAGGGAAGGGCTGACACTCCTGTATGGAAAAACATCACAGAAAAAAAGATGGAGACCACTGCTTGCTGACATCTCCTGCACAGCCAAACATCCCCCAAGCTGCTGCCACTGCACAGCAACTGCACAAGGTACAGTCTGCACGTGAGCAACCATCCTGTTATGCACAAATCACCACCTAAAGGGTAGCTGACAGGAACAGGCAGGCAGGAAACAACCCTCAAAATTCAGGTACCGTGTAGAAGGAGCTAAGAAGGAAAATTCCCATCTGCACAGCGGGATCCAGAACTGCCCTGGAGAAAGCACAAGAGAGATCACACACCTTAGACCAAACTAGCTTTAGTGAACCACCCCCTAGGTAGGCCAACCTGCTAACTTAGCCCCAGAAACACGTGCTGGAGGAGCCAGCAGGAATACAGGCAGGCAGAGGGGTCCAGGCCCCTGCTGAAGTGTAACAGACACCACCCAAGATTTTACACTAAGTCTGCAAACTCTGCTCTGCCAATGCTGACAGTCTTCTGCTGCAAAACACATACCCTGGTATGCCTGAATCTGCCAGGAGAGGTATTTCTCTGCTGTCATGCAAAGAAAACAGCACACAGGTAGCAGGCACCCCTTTTGCAGAGTGATTTGATGGTTAAACCACGTTAACTTACTGGGAATGAAGAGCAACCACCACCACAAGGTATGAGGTGTATCCCCATAGCTACCTGAGATGCTCCAGCAGTACCCCAGCACGAGGCTGGGGGCTGACCCACGCTGTCAGCATGGAGAGCTGCACTCAAACACGGGTGAACCACCATCCCTGAATGTGTTTAGAAGTCGTGTGGCTTAAGGACAGGGTTTAGCTCTGGGCTTGGCAGAGCTGTTAGGTTGAACTCCATGACGATGAAGGCCTTTTCCAATCTAACTGATTCTACGTTTCTATGAAATCAAAAGGTTTTTCAACACTAACCTTGGTGATTAAGCATCTGAAGCAGGTTCTGAAAGTGGTCCCAGAGGGTTTCCACTCAACAGCATCGCCACTCCCAGTCAGCCACAGCAGCGCATGCAGTGCCCAGGTCCACTTGCTAACCATGGACTCAGCAGAACAGACTCTGTGACATCAAATCAGCATTTTCCAAGAGCAATAAAAACCCCTTAGCCAGCTCCTTTTCTGTGGGGATGAATCTGCTCAGCACCAGCGATGTTTGCTAGCACCACACACGGCTGCAGCAGAACACAGCCTCAGCGTGACCTCGCTGCTCCTTAGCACAAACAGCTATTTTCACCGAGCTCTTAAAAATGCCATCTGGTTCTGAGAAACCTGCCCAAAGCCCACACACAGCAGCAGGCTGGTAACCCAAGCACACGCGCTGCCGGGAGGAAGGCCAGCAGTGCTCCGCGCAGGCTCCTGCCACGGCTGCCTTGCGACAGCCACCAGAGCCACGCTCCGAGCTCCAACTCATCTCGACACAAACCCCCTCGCTTCTCCAAACACAGGGGGGCATTCACCCCGACTTCACGCCTTGTGAGCTCCGCCAAAGCAGCGTGGGCTCAGCTGTGCCGCCTTCTCTCCGCGCCCACGCTGCGGCAACACGCACGCTCGCAACTTCGCTGGATCCCCACGCAATCTTTGGGGACTCTGACGTCAGAAAAGGCCACAGGAGGCAGCCTGCCACTTGAGCACCACCCACAGCCACATCAGATAGCACCAACCTTCCAAATCCAGCCAGCCACTGAACGAGCCGCGGGCGAACCAGAGAAACCCTTGAACTTAGACACAGCAGGGAGGAGAGAGCCCCTGCGCAGGCTCATCGCCGAGGGCGGCACAGCTGCTGGGGTGCTGTGCAGGAGGACCCACAGTGCTTGCCGGGGTCAGCTCGCCAGGAGGAAACGCTGCAGATTACCTCTAATGCGCTTGGAATAAACCTGTGCTCGCGGGGAGGCCCAGAGCGAGGGGCTCGGTGCCGGGAAAGCCCCGCGTGAGCAACCTCACGAGAACTTCCCTAGGGCATAAGCAGCGTCTGTGGTTCAAGTGTTGCTCTCGGGCACGCAGGTGTCTCCACCAGCCATCCCACAGAGGTGTGACATCCCCACCACGTGCCACAGGCCAAAGCTCCCCTGGGTCACACCCACGACAGGCAGAAGCCGGCCCCTGCTGCAGACCCGTCCCCGCCGTGATGGCCGTTACCTGCTGACGCCATACTCCGGGGGTGGCTGGTAGCGGACGAGGGCCACCTCAGTGCGAGCAGGCTGGACAGTGCCATAAGCAGTCTTGAGGACATCCTGCACTGGCTGCTCGCCGTAGAAGAGCCCATGCTCCTGTGCCTTGCTGCCGGTGGCCGCTGGCTTGCCCTTGTAGGGGTACTCAGGCGGTGGGCCCCGCGGGTCTGGAGCCTTGCTGGGCACTGGGGCTGCCTTGAAGCCCTTCCCACCCCCCAGTGCTGGCGGGTGCTGTTTGGCCCCGTTCCGCTCCAGCGACAGCTGCATGATCCTCTCGCTCAGCGAGCGGACGTGGCCCTGCTTCAGCTCCTTCAGAGCCTCGTCTTTATGTGCCTGCCCGCTGCCGGCCCGGTTCACCGTCGGCCTCCCCTCTGTCCTGGACTTCTGGCCGGATGTGCCATAAAAACCTGGTGTGGTGGCAGCGGGCGCCTGGGCCCGGAAAAACTGAGATTGGGCCTTGGCCTCCTCGTAGGTGGGGAGCTCCTCGGTGCCGTGCGGAGGCTGCGGGGCACGAGGCTGCTTCTCCATCGCAGCACCGTCCCCCTGGTGCTCCTGTCCCTGCGGTTCCTGCCGCCCCGACGGCTGGACCATTGGCGGGTCTTCGGGCACGAGGTTTTCTGCGGAAGAGAGAGTGCTGGCAGTGCTGTTGGAGGGGCCGGCGCTGCCCGTCGCCTGGTGCTGTATGGCCAGCAGGTTCATGTTCTCGCTGGGGTTGCCATACCTCAGCCGCTCCTGGATCAGGCGCTGCAGGACGGTGCCGGCTGCCACCTCGTCCGCCCCTCGCATCTCCGCCTCTGGCACCCGGCGGAAGCTGGGTGGGCGCACGGTGCAGAGGGCCTCCTCAGCTGGACCGCGAAAGAGAGAGAGGTGGCCATTAGCTCTGCTGTTCCCAAGGTCCAATCCCCTAAAACACCCCACGGCTGCGACACCCTGCCCAGGATGCACCTCAGGGGCAGCACCCTGCCAGGGTCTCCCCTAGAGCACAGAATGACACGGGTGGAAGCACGGCTGCAAGCCATCGAAGGAGGTAGGGCACTGCTCTCTGCTTGTCCCACCAGCCCAGGTCATCTCCAACTCTGTTTACAGTCACTCCTCAAAGCACATTCCAGCCCCCTCCCCGGCCCTGCCCCCCATCACACTCCATGTGCCCCATTCCCACAGCTCTGGGCCCTCTGTCAAGTCAAGAGAGACAGACAGGCAATGTCACAGGGAATTCTGGTCTTTCCAAAAGGTCCTTTTTAAAAAGTACGAAAAGAACAGACCAGACCAGACTAAAATATTTCAGTTGGGAGGGACCTACAGTGATCATCTGTCCAACTGTCTTTTGGGCTGCCCAAAAGTTAATGTGTGCTGCTATGGACATTGACTGTCCAAGCGCCTCTTAGACACTCGGGCAAGTCTCGGGGCATTGGCCATCCCTCTAGGAAGTCTCCTCAGCGTCGGGCCTCTCCACTGGAGATGCTTTGCACAGCTTGCAGAGGAAGCTTGTACGGCAATGCTAAATGGGATGCTGCATTTTTGATGGCTAAAGTCAGGTAGGTCAAATCCCCTTCTGAGTGCGCTGCCTGCTGGGGCCAAACACGACGCAGAGTGCGCCACACAAATCTGTGAAATGACACTGACAACGAAAGGGCCCTAAAAGTGTAATTAAAGAGTAACCTGGTACCTCCCCTCAAACGCCAACTTCCTGCTGCCCCAATAAGCTCTTCCCAAAGGAGTCAACACTAACTTGTCATTTTGCCAGGTGAGTAGGAGGGGGGCACTGCGGTCACAGACTAGTGCCAGCGTTTTAAAAAGAGCACGGAGAGATCAGCTGCACAACCCACACCACCAAAGCTGTTCAGAGGCAGCGACACCATCTCCGTTACACGGTGGACGGAGCTCGCCTGAAGCGAAGCACATAATGGCATACGAAAGCAAGGGTACGGTGGCACAGACCCACAGCTGGGAGGTGAGAATCCCCTCTCTCCTGGGGCCCTCCTCCCAAATCCATCACTGAAGTAGTGTAAGACATCTGTCAGACTAGTGTCTGAGTCCAGACAGGTGATCCTGAAAGACCCCAGTGAGGAACAAAGGGGGCATAAGCCTGCTGCTCTGAAGATTCCCCGTGTCCCTAGGCAAGAAGGAGGTGCTGCTTTCAGTTTACTGATTTGAGGTCATTCCTGGCATCTGTCTTTCTCTCTCTTGCTGTCTCCAGTTCTTAGAGGAGTTCATCAGAAGGACTTAGATTTGGCTTTTGGAATTTTAAAGCAACTAAACAGCAAACTTTCTTTTCAGGTCTGGTACGTCCCTGAGGTTTCACCAGTTACTGCACATATGCTGCGGGAGAACTTACATACAACACGGGTGGCACAGAGACCTGCAGTGATCATCTAGTCCGTCCATTCTTAACTCAAGAATAGGTTGTTCCCACTAGCATTTCTGTTTCAAAGCCTTAAAGATGATCATGGGGCTCAAGGGCGTGAGAGGATCCCCAGGCTGTTTCACTCCACACCCACCCTATTAGATTCACCTCTCCTATTTTCCCTGAGATGTTATTTACCTGCCAGCCTGACTTGATGGGCCTGCAGCCTGGGCACCAGCTTTCAGACAGTCTGTTGGCTCCCTGGGCTGGTGTTTGAAGCAGCAAGATGCACAGACACACATCTCTATCCACCCGCCTGCATAAGAGCTGAGCATCCATCTACTTCCTACACCCCTGCAGCTACAGCAAACTCCTGTTGTTGGATTCATGTTATCAGAGCACACAGAAGCCTGACCAGACCAGGCATTTTTGCAGATGTCCAATAAAGGTCTTCACAACAGAGCAGCAAGCTCAGAGCCTAGGCTCTTAACCCTAAGGAACATGGATAAAGCTCGTGTCACGTGTGCGAGGCAGCGCTCTGTTGTACACCACAAGGATTTCCACCCCTGCGCCAGCCAGACAAGCTACGACAGCTAGACAAGCGATTACACTCTGGTAGGAGCACAGATACAGGAGCAGAGGTCCTGCACTAGCCCTGCGGAGTCCTTTCCAGCCCACTCGGCGTCTTGGTGTATTTGGGAGAGGTACTTCAGTCGCCTGTTACTGAGCTCTACAAGGATGGACCACAGTGAGCCTTCCACAGGGTGCCTGTGGTCCTGCTCCATCAGCACAAAGCTGAGGACCTCTGTGCAGCTGTGCAGTGACGAGTGGCTGTGTCCTGAAGGACTAGTAGAAAACCTGGATCCCCCCACATGGAGACAAATGGTGGTGGGTCGTAACTTTCAAGACAAAGGTCATTCCTCTTTGACCACAGAGGGCCTTCAACTCTGTAAATATTATTTGTAAATTGCCTAAGCTGCCCTATTTATGTTTTGGGAAAAACCTGAAGTCAACGCGGTAGGGAGGCACAGCCACGCACTTACCAGCTTTTTCTTTGGTGCTGATGGCTTCAGCTGTCAGCGGAGAAACTTCATGTCTGCCAGCAAACAACTGGTGGTCCTGGTAAAGAAAGCCAGTGTCTTCTAGCACCTGGACTGGGCTGGTAGGCTTGTAACAAACAGATGTGGAGCCTGTAAGAACAAAGGGACGCCACTAAAGCAACCACTGGGATGACAACACAGAAAGTCACGACTCATGGCAAAAGTGAAACCGTATCTCCTGAGCACATCTAGGTGCCTGAGAAGCCCTACTGAGGCCATTAGCAAGCCACCTCTTCCGTCCTCAACACCCAACCACCACATTACCTCTGAGGAACAAGAGGCAGCCCCTAAGCCCTCAGTGCTGTTTCGTGCACCAACCCAGCCTGACCCACAAGGTCCCTGGTCAGAGTACAAAGCAGGGCTTGCAAGCAAACAGTCTGAAGGGACAAGCTCACACGTCGAGGCATGGCCGAAGAACACGAGCCAACAGAGCCCGCATAAAGCTGAAAGGAGAAGCAGGTAAAAGGACGGAAAGAAGGACAGAAGGGTTCAACAGGACGAAAGCTGGGAAACACGTTACCCGAAAACCTGCTCATGACGACTAGGCTCAGTAACAGAAAAAACTGCTAAGCCACAAAACACAGCCAGGGCTACCAAGGGAGGGAGTTTATCGATCACTTTGTCCTGAAGTTCGTACTCAGTCAAGGAGCGGCTCTAGCTGGAGCGCCGCGCGAACACGTCTGGCAGACTGACTGCACAGGAGCCTGAGCTCTGGCATCCCACAAACATCAACGGCTGGACAAGTCTCCCAGCCCCTTTCACAACCAGTGAGCAAGAACAAGCTCTCCTGGCAAGCAACAAGGCTCCTCCTCCATCTGCGCTCAGGGGTGGCTTGCTTTAACAAGCTCACAGCAAAGGCATCACAGCAGCGTAAAGCCAGGACTGCCACTGGCCTGACCCCACAATTCAAGACTGCAATGACCCTGGCATGACCCCACAATTCAAGAAAGACACGGACAGGTTGGACAGGGTCCAAACGAGGGACATGAAGATGATCAAAAGGCTGTAGAACCTGCCCTACAAGGAAAGGCTGGAGTAGGTCTTTTCTCCCTCGAGAAGAAAAGGCAACAGGGGGATCTCATCATTGTGTTCCAGCACTTACAAGGCAGCTACGAAGAGGTCAGACGCTCTTCACAATCAAGTACATGGAGAAGACAAGGGGCAACGGGTGTAAGTTGCACTAGAAAGGTTTTATCTTCACATAAGAAAGAATTTGTTCACGGTGAAAACAACCGTTTCACTGGAACAACTTCCCCAGGGATGTGGTAGTCCCCATGGTCAGATGCCACTGGATGGAGTGCTAGATAATCTCATCTAGGCATCTACTCCTACGAAAGGTTAGACCACGTGATCTTCTGAGGTCGCTTCAAATCTGGGCTGTTGCATGATTCTATGATTTTCCACATCCTGTTATTCTTCTGAGAACTGTGCCATTTCTGTAAAAAGAAGGTTCTTCGAGGCCCAGACTCGGAGTTGAGCAACAACTGGTTCTCAGTATGCTCACCCAGCAGGTGCACAGCAGAATCACTCTCCACTTAAGACTACCAGTTGCCATAGATTTTAGACTAAAGGAATGGCCATCGACCTCCAGCTAAGGAACTTGCTTGAGCAGGAGGTGGAGGGCTTGAAGTGACACCAGTGAGATGTGCCAGTGGGACACCTGTCCATGCATACTGGTGGAGTAGGAAGGCCATGAGCACAGGGACCTGCAGTACTCTGCTTCGTACACAAACCATTGTCCATGGTTGACTGACTAGCCCAGTCTGCTTGGTTTGTGCCCAGCTAACTGCAGGGTCACTGCCACATACCACTTTGGGAACTTGCTTTGCTCTCCTCCTTACAGGTCATTGGTAAATGACCGTGCCCTTGTATGGAGCAGGGTAGCAAGGGCAAGTCTTCTCTACAGGCATGAAGACACTATTTTCTTCTGTTCCCCGAGGAGAGGAAACAGGCATCGCTGCAAAATGTTAATGAATTCACCACTTTACCATTCACATTATGCATGAACGTGCATGCCAGCAATCTATGTTTAGAGTGCGAGAGGGAAAGGTTGCTCCCTGGAGTAGATCTAAGCCAAGCGTGTTTGTGAAAAGGAGCGTAGCAGACCGGTCTCTAATTTGTGTTGATGCTGATACAGACCCAAGAACAACCTCAAGAACCCTAATCTCCAATATGATTACCCAGTTCTGATACAGAATAGTGTTAAAGACACCCTTCACTGCTCCTCTGCACACACACAGCATCACAGTATTACCAAGGTTGGAAGAGACCTCATAGATCATCACAGTCCTGCCTTGGAGTCGGGAGTCCTGAAACAAGGATGTCTCGAGCCCAGGCTTGTTTTAGGAATAAGAAGTAGACTGGGGTTAAACAAAGAAAGTCCACACAACAAGGAAGATGGGTGGCTTCAAGCTTTACAAGCAACCTCAACAGCCAGCAATAACCAGCTCGGCCCCTCCGTTCACCAAACAGAGTTAAAAGCCCGTGGCAGCACAACCACGCGCTCGTCTTCTGCACCTTGAGTCTGCAGGCACCCTTAGCTCATGGCTTCAGACTTTCCACAATGCAAAATGGAGAATAAAGACTTGTTCTCTTCTGTAGTAAGAACAGAAATTCTCACCTAATCAACAGTCTCAGGTGGCCACGGCACAGCAATATTCTGGTAAAACCAGGACCAGTAAACACTGGCATCTGCCAAACTGCTCAGCTTCTGCTCTCCGTTACGGCAGGCAGAAGCCGCTGCTCTTTGCTGTGCCCATGTTGATGTGTGGCCATCATAAAGTGACAGAATGATGTTTTAGGACATGTTAAAGGTGACACTTTATTTGTTAAAAGCAGTACTTCGTGTTGGTCCAGGGTGGGTTTTCATAAGCCGTGAGCTGTAACTGGCGTCAAAAGCCAGTTTATGTGCAAAAGAGGGAAGAGCTGCGCACAGCCACGGTCTGAATCACAAGCCATAGCACACCACCTGAAAGCTCGGCGAAGCCTCAGGAACCGTTTGGACCAAGACACGAGTCTTTCTCCTTCCTGCCCTCACAATGCTGCCACTGGAGGCTCCCAAACCAGAGGGAAAGGGTTTGCTACACCCAGCTCTGCTGGGGTGTCAGGTGCTGGTCCAAAGCTCAGGCACTTGCTCCTTCTCCAAACCTCTCCACTCTTCTGTCACGATCACCAAAAAAGCAGTTTTTATCCCTATAGTGGAATCCTGGTGCCAGAGCAGCACTGCCCAGGGCCCATGGGGTTAAGGCGAACCTAGGATGGAGAACATCACCCCTCCAAGGACATGCCCCCAGGGAAAGGTCTTTCTATGAACATCTAGCAAAACATCCTAAGCCACAAACTATTGCTTCTGCCCTGAGCTTTGTCACCACTGCTGCCGAGAAGAGACAATCCCATCCCCTCTGCAGGTGCCCACAGGCAGCTGCCAGACACGCTGTGCCCTCTCCCCTTCCCCTCCTAAAGCCGGCCCAGTGCCCTCAGCTCCAGCGTGCCAGGATACAGTCCAGCCCAGCACCACCTCTTCAGTTGCCACACAACCGCCGTCTCTGACAGTCAACCCCGTGAGGCATACAGCTTCTCTGGCCCATTCCTTGCTGAGCTGGGCAGCTGCTCCAGGCCATCATTTGTGCATCTCTGCTGACTCTTGGGCATCTCAGGAGTTGCCTGACACCAACCCATTTATTTGTTTTCCTGTTTTTGCTGTTGTAAGGATAAACACACCTTGCGCTGTACCGAAGTGCTCATATCATCCCGGAGGGTTGGCACACAGCAGCACAATTCACTGGAAGATTCAGAGCTATTGAAACGAATCATGTGCTGAGATTAACACCATACACCCAGGAACGACCCAGAGTCAGAGGAGCAACACCGCAGCATTTCCCACGTCTGATGTCCTTTCAGTGCTCCAAAGCAAAACCCCACAGAAAGATCATCGCTGTGGCATTACAGGAAAGCCATGGTTGTAGAGCAGTAACAGCATCCCCAAGAAACCAATCTCCCCCTCACAAAATTAGCTGGAGGAGACGGTTTTCTGACAGCCAAGCTTCCTCCGCCTTCAGTACAGCACAAAGGAAATGTCCATGATGCCAAGACAATTTGCTCCTATTTAGAGGCATCACCTTGGGGCAGTACCTTGAGGCACTGCTGGGCTGATGAGTTTCTGCATCACACCCACCTGGGCAGAGCTCTGCAGCACAGCCCACACTGCTGGCACGTACAGCTCCTCCTCTGCCACCAAAAAGCCACCCAAGCCAACAGAACCACAGAGCTGTCCTCCAAAAGTCCCCTTCCAATTTGTACCCTGCTGACCAAATGATTTGAAAGACACAGAAGGGTTTCAGATGCCACCCAAACAATCTGAAATTAAAAAGCAGGGCGGCTTTACACTGTCCTATAAACTGCCAGGGCTTGTAAGGGACGTTCACGAATGACAGAACACAAATGGTGTCGTTTCCTAGCCCACATCTGTCCTCCTGTCTCACAGTCAAGCCACAAAGGAGTGTGAACACTTTGCTTCACACTTGACGCTTGCTGCACAAAAATCTTGGGTCAACAAGAAAATAAAAACAATCCTTGGAGGGAAATAACAAAATGTCGTGGGGTGACCAAGGATTGTCGAAGAGTTCCAAGATCCCAGAGCCTGCACAAAGACTGTGCAAGAATTCTCTAGAGTGGACCCACCAGTCCCTCTCTAGCAGGTTGCAGAGACCCTCCACTGAGGCTGGACACCACTTCATGCACAGCCCAGTCCATGCACCTTACACACTCTCCCAAGCATCCACCCGGTTTCCAGACAGGGGAATCACTGCAATCCCTGTCACAGAGCCCTGCTGCCCTCCCAGGGCTGGGAGGCAGACTCAAGTTCTCTTCAGCTCAGAAAAATTGGAACAAAAAGGAGATGCCGCTTCATCAGCACCGCGAAGGATGCTCTTGGTACTGCCAGCAGCGCTGGGACTCCTCTGCAGCCCCAGCTCCAACAAAGAGCAAGGACTCAGACACACTTGATCTGCAGGTTTTCTAGGTCACTTCTGAGATGTCTGACTCATTCCCACACCCTGTAATTCTGCTCAGGAGCCTCACATCCACTGCCAGGGCTCCTGAGCCCCCCAGGGAATGAACAAGCATCACTAATATTACTTTCACAGCAGTAGAACAATATCTTGCAGCACAGAAATCCATCCCCCCAGAACACACACCAGATGTGAGCAAGCAGCACCTCTTGGTTCCCAGGGATCTACCACATCTGAGCTGGGAGAAGCCTCACCCCCGTGCCTGGCAGGGTTCATCAGACCAAGCGCCACCTCCAGAGGTCCCTGCTCTGGGCAAATCAACCCACATTCCAGTATTAGCTCCAGCAACCACACTGTGCCATTTCCTTGGTCAAGAAGAGCTCCTGGAGTCTCCCAGCTAGGCTCCCATCATTTCACTCCCCAGAAAGTGCCTCATCCAAGACAGCACTAGCAAACCTAATGAGAAAAGGCAATGGAGGCAGCCAAATCCCATCTCTCCCGAGGAACCGCACAAACACGTCCGAATGGAACTACCTGCAAAGCTGAACGCTGGCTGGGAAGCCTCTGCCTCCCTTCAGCAAAGAACAAAGCACACAAGCAAAAGAGCTGAGAGTGAAGCAAAGGAAAGGCACCCTAAAAGTGGCTCCTGAACCTGGCACGAGATCAGATGGATACTGGAAAGAGCGGAGGCAAATCTGCCTGCCTGGGAGTTTCCCTAAGGATGCTCCCACCTCCCTGCCTTCCCGATGGAAACTGGGTGCGTGGGCGTGTGGGGGCAAACTGTGCCCATCACAGACAGCACTTTCATCTCAGACAGTTATGGGGTTTATAATGCTAGAATTATCCACTGGGGTTTTTCCCTATCCCGAGCTAACCCCTGGAAGAGAGGCAGGATGCAGGCAGAGTATTTTCATCACAGCTCCAGGCACCGAGCACCCACCTGGGTATCAACCTAACAGAGGCACGTGTGTTCTTTAGGTGGCTGTGCTAGGCTTTACACATGCATGTGCATTTTTAGGGCTTCTTCATATTAAAAGCTATGAAATTGCCTCTGCAGCTGTAACACTGAGTCTACAATATGCAGCCAGCCTAAATTTATTCAAAGAATTGAATCAATAATTGAAATTTCTACTTTGATCAAAGCGCCGGTGGCACAGTGATGACTCCTGTCAGCAGTGCTGCTGTGAGATAAAAGGGTGAGTATTATCTGGAGCTGAAAGTGAGGGAAGAAACTCTCCACAGAAGAGTGAAATACAAAGGCTGACATGGAGCTCACAAGTGAGGCGATGTTTCTTCTACAGCTGCCCCACTTGTCAGCACAGTGAAGAGTTAGCAGACATTTTCACGACACTGTAAATTCGGATTTCCAAGCCATAAACAAACCTCTAAGATAAAAACTCATCATGCAGATTCTTAAGGAATTTCTCACTGGGGGCGGGGGGAATCATAAATCAACCCGCTACAACACCCAGACAAGACACTTGCAAAGCAGGAGTTTAAGCCATGATTAACTGTACTTACTGCCTGTAAGGAGATCCTGTTACAGAAGGCGCTGGCATGATCTGTTTCACTCGGATATTCAAGCCCTTCCATTAATTAACCAGAAGTGAAACAGGACCTAAGATGTGGATCATTCAGTCTAGCTCCTCATTACTTTGAGCAGCCAGACTATAAACTCCCTTTCTGAAGGGCATAAACAGCTTCTGAAGAAGAGGAATTCTTTTTTCACCCCATTGAGAGACAACATCAGGATCCCCACGTGCACACTGACACTCGGTTCCCACCGGCAGTAACTGACATCGCTCTTTATGCAGCTATTTTTTTGCTAGTGGTGTCCTTTAGGTTAAATAGCTTTCTCCCTGAGTCATTCCCACAAACTTGCGGCGTACAAAGGAGTCTGGGATGAGGACAGAACAAAAATAGCACAAAGACCATACAGCGCTCTCGAAGGGAAAACGCAGCCACTGAACTTGATCCTACGGATCGTCCCATTTCTAGGGCTTTTCTGTGTTTTTGTTACACCACAGGCAACGAACCAGGCTGAGGATCCACGGTTTTTAACTTGATCCACGTGAGGAGCTGCTTGTGATAACCCTACACTGAGCAGAGCGTTGGTACTGTTCCTAAGTGTCACGCCTAAAGCAAATTAAACCCTCTCCCCACCAGAATACACATTAGAATTACGAGTCTCCCGTTATTAAATCATTACGCACAGTTTACATTCAGACACTTTTAAAATGCAGACATTTCATAAAGGGATCTTACACAGAGGTGCTAACGAGATAATTGCCTGCAGTTCCTCCTCTCAGATGGCCAAGCTCAGATTTAGAGCAGGGAACATCACGATAATGGTTGACAGCATGGAGTCCCTCACCTCAGAAACAAGGCGCTCTGCAGGCAGGAGGACACGGCCCAGGGGATGGGATATGTCACTGATGGGGAGCCCCTGCCCACCCCAGGTAGTCATCCTGAGGGGGATCCCCTGTCACTGCAGGATGTAGGAGGCCAGACCAGGTCTCTTGGAGTAACTCAGTGTCTCCTGCCTCAATTGTGGCACCTGCCCTCCAGGCACCCTTGAGCCCAGCAGAGACTTCACTGGTATATCTGCTCACAAGATACACACTGAAGAGGGATAGCAGATGAATAACAGAGTTTTGATGACTTCACTTGGTTCAGGTCTTCAGTGAAGACTGGATTTCACTAAAAGCACTTTAATTCATTAAATGATTCATGAAATTAAATGAATAAAATACTGTAGTTATTTTCCAGCTTCAGCCATGATCCCTGGCTGTCTATAGCACATTCACATTTGTGCTGCCTAACATGGTCAGAGCAGATAATCCCAAGTACTGCACAATTACTTAATCCCATGCTGTGTTCTCCTGAGACGGGGCATCCCCCTATGGAGCAACCCACTCCTCAAAAGCCACTGCCTCAACGTGTGCTGGCCCTCATCACAGCACATTAGGGATTGGAAGGGACCTCCAAAGATCATCTAGTCCCATCCCCCTGCCACAGCAGGATCCCCTAGATCCAGTTACCCAGGAACATGGCCAGATGGGTTTGAAACATCTCCAGAGAAGGAGACTCCACAACCTGCCAGGCTGTGATCATGGTCACTGCGCTATGACACAATCATTCAGGATGGAAGAGACCTGCAAGATCACCCAGTCCAACCATCACCCCAACTCCACTCTGCCCACCAAACCCTGTCGCCTAGGGCCACATCTACTCAGTGCTTGAACCCCTCCAGGGACAGTGTCTCCCTCCCTTCCCTGGGCAGCTGGCTTGACCCCCCCCGAGCACTCTGTCAGGGAAGAGGTTTCTCCTGATGGCCAACCTAACCCTCCCCTGGCACAACCTGAGGCCATGACTGTGGTCATGGTCACTGCGCTGTGGGCATGGTCTATGGCTGGGGTATAGTGGGGCCAGCAGAACTTTGCCATAGCCAAAGTCACCGTGCCATGCCAAGAACTGTCATGCTATGGCCATGGTCACCACGTGGGGACATGGGCATGGGGAGGTGATGTTGTAGGATCACCACACAATGCTACCTGGGCCAGGGCAACCCCTGCAGCTGGAAGCCTGTTGGCAGGAGGGAGACACCATGGCCTAGAGCCTGTTTGGTGGCAGAGGGACTGGTCTGGTGGCTGCTGAACCCCAAGGCACCCCATTACACACACCTTAGCTGGTGCAAAGAGAAGACTGATGGGGCTGAAGCTCCTGCTCTCCTCCCAGAGCTGCTGTGGGACACAGGAGACCAAGTTCTGTCCCAGGGACAGCAGGAAAGAGGAAGAAAAGAACTTTATAGAGGGGAAACCCTCAATTATTGCAAAGGGAGATCCTCCTGCAGCTCCAGGCCCAGCTCCTGAGTTAGTTTTTGTAGCCCCGTGATGATGATCCCGGTTCCATAGATACCGATGCCATGACAACTCTGACATCATCTCTGCTTCGGCCGGGAACTGCAGGGAACGTGGCAGAGGAGGATGCTGGCATTGCTGGCCCTGGGGCTGGGGGGCTCCTGGTGGCTGCACCAGCAGCTCTGTGCCCATCCCGCAGTCCACACAGCTCCACGTCCCTGTGCAGGGACCGGTGCCGCTGCTGGATGACAGGGGGTTTGCACATAGCTGGTGTGTAACAGGCGTGTAACAGGCGTGTGCAGACCCTGACGTGCCAAACACCGTTAACACTGTGAAGGATTCGTGTGCTGGGCTCCACCTCAGCCAGCCTTGGCAGCTCTGGGGGTCTGTTCTGTCTCCAGCAGGTGGATTTGGGATTTAACTGTTGAAGCTCATGATGGTGCCGCTGAGTTTTCTCAATTACAGGTGAGTCATCGTCTCTCCAGAGCTATTTCTGACTCGCAGCAGGAAGAGCGGGATTCAGCCATTTGTTCCTCAATGTCACCAGCTCAGTAGAAATCACAGTTTACTATGCAAAAAAAACCAACCCCCCCAGAAAAGACTACGAAGAGATCATCAGGCTGGTCCCTCCTGCTTTCTTCTGCAACCATAGCTCATGGGCCTGGACACAGGTGGCACCTCAGTGCTAGGGGCATCGTCACTTCATTGCTGAATCACACAGGAGGCCACAGGGATGACTGGAGAGCTGGAGCATTTCTGCTATGGAAACAGCCGAAGGTGCCATAGGAAAGCTGGAGAGGGACTTTTTATGAGGGACTCTAGTGATAGGGCAAAGGGGATCATTTCAGGCTAAAACAGGAGATTTAGGGTAGATCTGAAGCAGAAATCCCTCCCTGTGATGGTGCTGAGTCCCTGGAATAGGCTGCTCATGGAGGTTGTGGCTGCTCCATCCTTGGAAGGGTTTAAGGATGGAGCTCTGGGCACCCTAGTCTTGTGAGAGGTGTCACTGGCCCATGGCAGAGGGTTGGCACTGGGTGATCTCTGAGCTCCCTTCCAACCCAACCCAACCCAGTCTATGATTAATCTGAAGCGGTTACCAGCAGCAATCACTGTTCCGCTGTCCCCTCCCTGAAAAGCCTTGCCCAGCTCACCCCTGGCACGCTTCAGACACTGCACAGCTCAACAAGGGACAAAGACACCACCCAAATCATCCAGATAAAAATCACAGACCCAGCAACCTGCAGAACCAGAACCAGTCCCAGGCAGACAGATCACACTGCAGGGCATGACCACCCCACATCAGGATCAGCCCAGATCCCACTGAACACCCTGCTCTTGGACTCATCCTCTCCTCAAGGTCCAGCTCTCTGCCTTCTCCTGCGCACAGTGTTTACGGGGCCAATGTTCACATCACGTGGGGCTGGTTTTCCCCACGTGCCCCAGGGCAGATAAAGCACAGGAGCTATCTCCAGCCCACACACAAACCCTATTTGTGTTTCACTTCCTAGTGCTGCGAATAAGGGAACTGCCAGCCAGAGGCAGCCAATAACGGGGTAGGATATTGTGACTTGAACCTTTCCTCATCAAATAGGGGGGGAAAGAGCGTTTGGAAACGGCAGGTTCCAGAGGATTTGTTAGTGTGAACAGGTTCTATCCGCATTGACCTTTGCTCCGGGATTTCGAGGAGAGGGAGCAAACAGAGCAGACGCAAAGTGCCTGAGATCTAGCCCTGCTTTTGGTTTAATTGAGGCTGCTGTGAAACATGGGCTTGCCTCCTGCCTCTTGTAGTCACACTGACTTCTTATTCTTTGTCTTGATGATCCCTGGAGGTCCCTTCCAACCCGTAATGATCTGTGTGTCTCCAACTCAGCCAGGGTTTTTAGCCAGGGCTAAGGTGTGGACATCCCAGCCTTGAGGAGAGAAAATCATGGAATCACAGAGCATTAGGGGTTGGAAGGGACCTCCAAAGATTATCCAGTCACATCCCCCTGACACAGCAGGATCCCCTAGATCCAGTCATTAGGGATTGGAAGGGACCTCAAAAGATCACCCAGTCCCATCCCCCTGCCACAGCGGGATCCCCTAGATTCAGTCATTAGGGGTTGGAAGGGACCTCGAAAGATCATCCAGTCCAATCCCCTGCCACAGCAGGACCACCCAGACCAAATCACACAGGAACACATCCATTTGGTTCTCTAGAAGTTCTAAGCACCTACAATATGGTTGGGCTAAATGGAATTCAGAGACCCTGCCTTTTCTCCCTGTATCTCTGTCACATGATGGTTAATATTTAGATGAAAATAAAAGTGTTTAGGTGATAAATTCTTCAACAATTCATCTGATACTACTTCCATATATGAGGTTAATATATCAAGCACATGTTGGGTTTTTTTATTCCCACAGAACCGACAGGTGCAAATCCCAAATCAAGATTTATGCTTCGTATTAACAGCAGTCATAATTCCTACAATGCAACCTCAAAATGCTGTCTTCTTTTATGAAACAAGAAAACCAATATGTAGTCTTTGCTTCAGATTTTACAGATTTATAGCTGGAATGTTGCAGCGAGGATATCTCTGCAGTAACGAGAGCTAAGCGAGAACAAAGTCGGTTTGCTAAAGCTAGTATTTAAGTTTTTAATCAATAGCTATTGCCAAGTAAAGAATTGTGAATGTAACTGAAAATAAATAACAAACAGTAGATTTTAGATAAGTAAAACTCAGAAAAACATTTACTGCTTATGCACGTGGAATTCTCTGAACGTTTATGAAGGGTTGTTTGTGCACTGAACATGTAAAGCAAGCTCGAAATACAGAAAGGGCTAATATTTAGAGAGTCTTATTCAGTCCCCTTGTGAAGACCACACAGTTTTCTCGACTCTGCTTAGTGTTGTATTCTCTATTTTCCATGGTAACTGCTATGAATCATAGAATCATAGAATCATTAGGGATTGGAAGGGACCTCCAAAGATCATCCAGTCCCATCCCCCTGCCACAGCAGGATCCCCTAGACCAAGTC
>JAOXOE010000001.1:111346903-111359092 GCA_028565055.1 Phoeniculus purpureus
ATGGGGATCACGTTGGCCAGTTTCCAGTCACCTGGGACCTCTCCGGTGAGCCAGGACTGGTGGAAAATGATGGAGAGTGGCTCGGCCAGTTCATCTGGATCCCATCCTAGGTCTGTTCAGGAGAGATGATGGAGCTGGATGTATTTTATTAATAGCAGCATTACTACAGTAGCCTCAACTAAGGTGACACAGCTTATACCTTTATCCCCTCCACAGATAATACACGCAGAGTAAGGAGGGAATCGCTGCCAGGGAAGAGGCAGAGATGGGTTGGCTGAGCTCAGATTTTCTCATTTTCCCAGGAATCAGTGGTCTGGCACTAGATTTAATTAATCTAAAAAAGTTTCACATCCCTGATCATTCTACCATTTTAGAAGTGACACTTCTGTTTCTTCTTACGTGCCTAGGAACACATGACTACGTGTGAATGCCTAGTAACGCTGAGACGTCTGAAAAATCAATAGCCTGTTTGATCTGCAGAATTAATTGCAATCTACTGTGAATTAATTTCAATCACATGAAGTAAGGAAATGTTTCCACTTGCACAGAAAAAAAGAAAACCAGTGAGGTTAGGTGACGTGCTCAAGGTCACAAGAGGAGCTCACGTCACTGCTGGGCTGCAGCGAAGAAGTCAAATGCACAATCATCTGGAGAACAAACACGTGCTGGCAAGCAGATTAACCTGATGATTTACAACTTTTCTTTCCTGATTTTTCGGCTTCTTAAAAAATTATTACTATTGTTGTTGTTGTTGTAACAAGTTCCTTGAAGCAGAAACTTTCTCCAACATGCTGCACAGTGCCTAGCAGGCTTTTAGGTCCCACTGTGATTAAGCACCTAACTCCAGCATCCACAGTCCTCTGATTTGCTAGCTGCTAACCCTGGCCACAAGCCACTAGAAATATGGTGTCTGGTACAAAATGAGCCATCCCCAAGCAGAAATTAAAGCTTTTAAAATGTTCAGAAGCTTGATTTTTAACACTGAGCATATTATAAAGGAGTCATTAAGAGCCACGCTGTTAAATAATATTGAGAAGTGAAAGAAAAGAGAGTAGATAATTTAGCACATGTTGATACAACATAAATTACATAAAGCAGAAGCCAGACAATGTGTTAAGGGAATTACATTGTAAAATCTGGTTTAGTTACAGATCAGCGACGGATATATAGCTCTGGACTCTAACTGTTAGTGAAACTGGGATTTATGCAGTGTTAGAGACCACAGAAAGAAGTGAGACCAACTTCTCAAGCTCAGCTTTTACTGAAGAGACCTACATTCAGTGGTTCTGTCACCAGCAAGGCCTTCTTTGGTCTTGGACAGGTCACTTGAACCGCAGGTCCACTTACAGGATGAACAGCAGTAAGCATGACATGACCTGCACGGCCAGCTGACATCCCACGCAGACTGCCATCACCAACGCACGTGTGGGAGATGCCACCAGGCACCCTTCAGAAGGAGCTTCCAGTGGGAGCAACCTCCTCAGAATTCCACACAAATATTGCCCAAGCACCCAAAACCATCTCCAGAGGGAGGTGGCAGGTTAAGTGCACAGTCCAAACAAACACAGGACTTAGTTTACAAACTGTCTACTTCAGAGCTGGTAAGGAATCTACAGTGCACGTGTCATCAACTGCAGTGTCAGGTAGGTCTCCCAGTCAGCAACCAACCCTCCATGAGGGAGACTTGGAAGTCAACAAACACAGAGAGCTGCCCATTCTCAAAGAACAGAGGGGTTTGGTTTTTTTTTTAAATCAAGTAGCAGGAAATGCTCCTCAGAGAAGCAGAGAGACTAAAGGACCAAGGTAATACTAAACTTAGCTGGACACTGCTGATCCAAAATCACTCAGAAATGTCATCAAAAATTAATTTTGCTTAATCTTTTCATATAGTCTGGCCGTTACATTACATTTAATTATCACATGGTGGATGGTTTTAGGAGCCCCCTGCTTTACAGAAGTAATTAATGTTAATCCTTCTCCAGAAAGACAGGTTTAAACCCGGAAGTGCGTAGCAGAGACTAAGTTGCCTCTGCTCCCCTTTGTTGTCCCCATGGCCTTTTGCATCACGTGCAGTATAGCTGGAATGCTAATAGCTGCATTATTAGTATCACTGAAGTTTGTCTCTCACAGCAAGCTGTGTCCCCCTGAGATGGTATCTGCTGCAGAACGACAGCAGAACTGAAGACTTGGAGCATTTAACAGTCTTTGTTCCTTTTCTGGTAAAAAAACCCCACAAGAATGGGCCTGGGAGAACCATAAGTTACTGCAGAGTCTCAAGAGTGATCTCCTGCATAGATGAACTACTACCCCTTCTCCCCCATCTCTGGCACACCTTTACTTCTGGAGTGAGAAGAGGCACTGCGCAGCCAGTAACTACCCTGCTGGCAACCTTCAGGACACAGTGCAGCAGCAGAGCACCGGATTTGGCTCAGTCTGCTCAGTCTGTCCGAGCAAAGAACACGTGTGGGGATTTCCCGGGACAAACCAAATGAAAGCATCCATACAAATTAGGATGTATGGCAGCAGGGTGGAGCACCGGTTTAACATGGCAGGGAAACACGGTACTCAAGCCTCAGCAGGACCCTGTGCAGAGCTAGGCAGAGCTAGGAGAGCAGCGTTCACATAAACTGAACTCTGACACTCACCAACCCCGGATTAGCTTACGTAAATATTACTGCTTCAGCATGAAAAGATCCATCTCTTTCCAAATCTCGGCACAGATGTTCAGAGACGACTCCCAGAAGCAGAATCACTGCTCTGGAAAGATGAACTGACCTACATACACTATTTCTAAACCCAGCAGCGCATCCTACCTTAAATACTGCAGCAAGGACTATTTTGGGAGCGCCACGGGTCTGCCTCTGCTTAAACAGTGCCAGCAAGAGACTAAGCAACCGAATTTTTCAGACACACTACCATAATTTTAGAGTAAGTTCGTTAACATCAACGTGCAAGGGGGTGAAATTCGGTCTAGTGGCGCCTTAGTTAAAGTATCTTTTAATCTAATCAACACATAACGGAGGAGAAGCCTGCTGGGGTTGTCCAATCTGTGTGCAACGCTGTGCAAACTAATCCAATGGTTTGAATTAAAATTCATTGTTTTCTTCAGAGCACAGCAAAGTCATAAATCAACGCGGTAAATTACCCCTGCACTGTGCTGTGAAATTAACACCCTAATACATGAAATAAAAATAAGAATTTACAGCCCTAATCAATCCTTTTTTTTTATTAACTCCACCGTTTGTTTTATTTACTTTCTTCCACATGCCTCTCACCCCAGAATAACTCACTCAGCTCAGGGCAGCTGTGGCACTCCCATGGGTTCCCTGCAAGCTGGCCAGCCCAGCCATTCCACCAGCAGCTCTGCCTTCCTCCTCCTTCTGAGCTGCATCTCAGGCCACCCACAAAGGCGAAAACCTTGTGACCCTGGTGCTGCCAAAGTAAGCTTGAGCCCTCCCCCACATAAAAGCCTGGCTGAGAGGGAAACCCCCGGGCTCCTCCAGCTGCCCCATCAGGATCTAGGTTGACCCGTGGCTGATGGAGGTGCTGAGTGCCAGGAATGCTTCCATCGCTGCTGCATAAACGATACGGCTGGGAAACCAGCACACAGGGGATGCCTTTTCCTTTGGTCATTTAACCTGGAGAGGCACTGCAGCTGCTTGAAAAACATGTTGTCCTCACAGAAGTGCACTTTGCAATACCTCTTTCCAGCTGTAAAGAAAAAACCCAGTTTGCACTCTTGGAACTGCTAAAATTTGGTAACAGTCTGCACTAGTTTGCGGAACAAGGCTGCCTTGTTTCTAGGTATCGATGATTTACGGTTTCACATGTACTCATGTGCTGCATTATTCACTTAGTGCTTGTACCCCTGAATATCGGCTCATGAGTTAAAAACACAAGCTGAGGTGCTGGAGCTGTATGAGAGAAAAAATCAGCAAGGTGAGAAAACAAAGACCTTCATGGATGGTTGCCCACGCTGCACTAGACCAGCTGCACTCATGTTCCTGCCCTACTCCCCCAGAACACCCATATAAACCCCAAGCCCACTCCTGCAGAGCACTGATATAAATGCCAAGCCCACAGAGCAGAGCTCCCACCACCCACATACACATGTGCTCCTGCAGCAGAGGCAGCCCCTGGGTCTCAGCAGGTTTTAGCAGCCTTTGTGGCAGAAGCAACTTTTCCTTACTCCAAAACCTATAGAGCAAAGTGCCAGTGATAATCCTGCAAGGTCTGAAGACTCCTTCAAACAGATCCAAAGGCATGTGATGTATCTGCAGGTTGACATTACCCAAAATAGCCACCCAGTGCTGTGCCAGGCTATAAAGATGTCTACAGACACCGCACACAAGGAGCATCATCCCTTCCACTATCCAGATAATAAATACAACTTGCAAGATTTGGCTGCAGTTATTGTCCTGTATCAGGACCAGGAACAAAACCCGGACTCCTCGTGTCCCTGCTTGTTGCCTCAATGAGATGACAACACACGCAGTGATATTTGTGCCTCCAAAGCATGAGCTTTGTACCTGCATGAGCTATAAGCATCTGAAAGGGACCCATGAAGGAAGTCAACTGCTGAGCTCTTAACGATCACTGAGGACTACCAGACTGTGCATAGGTGGAGATGGACATGCAGTGAGCAGAGTGCTGCAATGCCTGGAGCATTCCTCATCAAGATGGCAAAGATCATCAAAAATAGAAGATGGGTCTGCCACCCATCTCACGTAGGCTGCAGGTAAATGCGTTTTCTGGAGTCAAGGCAGAGATGTTTGAAACACCTGACCCACCAGACACATGCCATAAGCTGTGACATGCCCTGTGCACTACCTGAGCTTCAGAACAAACCCAGCTTTGTCAGTACAAAACACCAAGCTCTCAAAACAAGAAAGAGAGCGCAGGAAGCCGCAGCTAGTGACACCTTGTTCTCCAGCAGCAGTGGGAGAGTTTTGCTGCCATACAGCCAGGGGATCCAACGAAGCAAACTGTGAAATGTAATCCATGCTCACTTGCATTGGTAGGAGCCAAACTCCTCTTTCTCACCTGTTTTCCTGAGACTCTGAGTAGTCCGGGCTTAGCAAATATTCATGTCTGGCTGCAAATCAAGTGCAAGTTTTAACCCTGAGCACGTGAGCAAAGCCCAGTCAAGAGCTGGGCGTCAAGAGAAGGTGCCCCAAAACATCCATATGCTCCAGTCAAGGCTAACTTCTGCTGCTTCTCGTGAAAGGATGTAAAGGCTGTGGGATGCTGACTTCGAGCCTCTCAGCACCCGATTAGTCACCAGAGCGAGATGTCAGTTTGTTGGCACCATTTAAGCTTTCAAAGTGACTTCAGAAAAGGAAAGATCCCCCTTCTCACAAGTGACTGCTCTCCCCCAACAGCAGGAGCGCGTTCACTTGACTCACAGACGTGGCAACTGCCGAGTGTTTGGGTTCACGCTAAGCCTTTCTGTCGTGATTACAGAGAGCAGTGCCGCATTTGGGGGTGCTGTGCAAAGCACAACATGAGCTATCACCAAGCTGAGTCCCAGTGAGCACACGGGGCTCGAATGCCACAAACCTTTGCTGCCTGCACAGAAGTTCCCTGTAGAAAACAAGCAGAGTGTAAAATGCTGTTCTAGAGAAACTAGTGCACTGCAGGGAGGTGACTGAGAAAAGCCTGGCTAGAGACCCCCTGGGGCCCTCTCTAGGAAAATCCATTACGCTTTTATTCCTCAGACATCAGCATCCCGGGGAGAGAAAGCCTCCTGACAGCCAGGCCAGGCAGGCAGAGCCCACCGCATGTCGATACTCTTCAAGGGAGTGCAAAGTCCCCGTGTTCCTCCCTTTGGGATGAGGCATCTTTGTGCACACGCTCTATCAGCTCCATCATTTTCAAAGGCAAAAACAAATCAAAAGAGGCCACCTTGCTGAGCTCTCACTGCTCTCTCTGCTTTTGCCCTGAGAGGGATAGAAGGGAATGGTTTATCCCCTCTAAGACAAATCCCAGGCAGCCAGCAGGCAGGAACGTCACAGGGGCCCTTTTGGGGGTTGCCCAGGGGGCAACATTTCCCATCCAGAAGCCTTTAAGTTCTCAGGCAGCAGTTTCCTCACATTAAAAAATGAAGATAAACCATTTTCAGTGTTAACTGTAAGAAGGAAGATACCCTTGTTAGGGAAAAGGACCTGCTACCAGGACCAGGTGAGGGCTGCAGGGCTGCAGCATGCCCAGCTCTGGTCCTTGGCATGGGCTTACTCTGGCCGCCATAAGTGGAGCTGTGCCAAACAGATTCCTCTGCAGGAGGAGCCGAGGGGAGGGAAACACGAGCATTACACATTGCAGAGCACTAACTGCTACGTTACCCAGATGGGATTTCTGGAGTGGGGAGGGGGAGACGAGATGCAGATGGAAGAGCCATCTTCGGCCATTTCAAGTGTTAAAAATAAGCGAGAGCTGCGCCTTAGGGCTCAGCAGATTGAACACAACTATTATACATGCTCCACGATTCTTCACCTGGGATTACGCCTGGAAAGATCTTGACCCCTTCTTATGCTCCACATTGCAATGGGATTGCCAGCCAAATGTTGAAAAACTCTTCAGTAAATGTCGTTTTCCTATATCAGATTCAAGATGTTCCTCCTCAGGTCTGTCCCTTCTGTTTTTCTAGCTGTGCACTACTTTGCAGCAGTCATCAATACACTGTATTTTAGAAAACAAGCAGGACAAGCACCATGAGAGCTGAGTGAGTCCTCTGAGCCACACTGATAGAGATCAGCGTACTGCTGCAAAAAGGTCCCTGACTCTCTAGCTCTGGACCACAGTGGAGGTCCAGTCAGCCAGATAAAGAGCAAGGGATGGCCAGATACGTGCTGGAGCAAGGACTCCACGTGGCCAAGAACAGGTAAGCGCCCAGCAGAGTACCCACAACCTCAGGCTATGTCTCCTGGGTGAATTCTTCCTTAACCAGGCACCAAGGACACCTGACTCTGCAACGACACTGAGGGCAGAGAGCTGTGCAGAACTAGTCTGTACAGGCACAATGGTCCACTGTGGCAAGGCAAGGCCAGACCACAGCAGTATCTTAAAACTGAACCTGCCACACTGCACCCACAGGCTACATCACCCAATGCTACAAACCATTATTGTTTTAAAAGGCTGGAGGGACTTTTACATTATCTAAACTGTCTTTTGTATAAAACAAGTTGTGCAGCTACATGCAGCTCCTGCAATGTGAAGCCTAAGTGCCCGTGCAGGACAACTGCGATGCCACTAACCTCAGTGGTGACACACAGCTTACAAAGGGCAACAACACTGCTCTGTAAACTGCAACAGCTTAAAATCTGCTTCTGGGCATTGCTCTGTACGCTTAGCGTGGCAAAGCCACATCCCTATAGGCACAGGGAGGAGGCAACAGCCAGAAGCTATTTGGTGACCTACAGAAGAGCGACAGCTGCAGCAGCACGTCTGCAGGACGTCATATACTAGCACAGACGCACAAGGGATGCTTTAGACACACAACTAACCAGAAAACAAGGGTTCTGAAAGCAGTGCAACGCCGGAGATCCTGTAGGGGAGCAAGGCAATACATATTTGGTTTCCATTGTCCCACCCCTGTAAGGCAGCAGAATTCGTTACCTGTTTTGGGGTTGATCACAAAGAAGTTCTGGGGATTTCCACTGGTAATCCGGTAAGTCAGCTTTTCATTAGTGCTGGAGTCAGGGTCCTGGGCTTGGATCTGTATGACAGATACATCTTTTGGGGAGTTTTCCATGACCGCTGGGTAATAGATAGGTTCAGAGGTGAGCGGGGCGTTGTCATTCACATCTTCCACTTCAATGTATACTTCGATGGTAGTGTAGAGTGGGACGACACCGTGATCAGTAGCATACACTGTCAACCAGTAGGACTTTGTTGTCTCCCGGTCGAGAATATCCGCTGTGTAGATAACTCCTGCAAAGAAACAGCAAGCAGAGAAGCTCAGGAATAGGATCAATGAAACATCGCACTTATTTTGATTTTGGCTGTACTACAGAAATGTGTTCATTAAAGCTGCACAGGAAATAGAAGCAGAAACAGCAGCTCAGGCATTGTTCTGTGAATACTGCTCTACACCTCAGCCTCTGTCCCAAGAAATGCGAAGGGGGTGTAAAAGATAATGGCTTTTGTACGAGTCCTAATGTCACAGGCAGTTCTTTGTCGAGGCTGCAGCTGGCAGACTAACAGAACAAACACCGCAATTGTCTGCTGGTGATGCAAACTCGTATAAACCTTGCTAGGGAGGGGTATCGCCACTGATGATGAATTGCACAAATGAAAGTGTCTTCTCTTTTCAAACTCCTGCCAGGGCCCTTGCAAAAGAAGCACACCTAGGTAGCAATTTAAAATAAATCCATCCAAACTCAGAAAACAGGTGGTAAATTAAACAATGAGATCGCTCACTGCACAATGCCAAAATCCTAGGTAAGTAGCAATCAAAAGTTCATGCAGTAGAAACTCTTAGAGAACCAGTCTACCCTCTTTTATCACAGACAAAGGAAGGGCTTGGCCACTCTATCTACTGCCTTAAGAAGCGTTAGTTGGTTTCCTACGTGGTCTTAAGAAACCATGAGAGAAAGTGTGTCTGTATGTAACTGAGCTGCAGAGAGGCACGCCATCCATCACTCCACTGAAGTACCACCTCCACTCCCACCCAGTTTCACAGGATCACAGACTGATGGGGGTTGAAAGAGACCTCTGAAGATTGTCTAGTCTAACCCCCCTGTTAGAGCGGGATCACATAGAGTGTATCACATAGGAACACATCCAGGCGGGTTCTGAATGTCTCCAGATATGGAGACTCAGGAACCTCTCTGGGCAGCCTGTTCCAGGGCTTTGTCACCCTCAGAGTAAAAATTGTTTCCTTAAATTTACTCCTGGTTTCTAGATTGGGGCCATTAGTCCTTGTCCTGTCATTGGACATCCCTGCGGAGACAACGGCCCCTTTTGGATAGCACCCACCCTTTGGATATTTATGTGCATTGGTAAGGTCTCCCCTCAACCTCTTCTCCAAGATAAATCGATCCATCTCTCTCAGCCTTCCCTCATGTATTGGATGCTCCAGTCCTTTAAATCATTTTAATGCCCTGTGCTGGACTCTATCCAGTAGTTCCTTGTTCTTCTTGTAGTAGGGAGCCCGGAACTAGCCATGGTACTTCACATGAGTTCCTCACCAAGGCAGAGCAGAGGAGGAGAATAACCTCCCTCTACCTGCTGAGCATCCTCTTAATGCATCCCAGGATGCCATTTGTCTTCTTGGCTACAAGGGCACATTGCTAGTTCACGATCAGCCTGTGGCCCATCAGGACTCCCACGTCCTTTTCCCCAGGGCTGCACTCCAATGGAGACACAGCCCACAATCTGAACTGAAACATTTCGGCCATGAAGGACTTCCACTGACCTCAGTTCTGCCTACACTGATTGACCAATCCATCCTGCTCCTGAAATGAACACCAGAACTATGACAACAACAGGTACAACCAGATATAGGGCACCAGATACACTCCAAGCACTGGAAAATCTGCTCCTATTTGCATAGTCCAAACATACACTGACTTGAGCACTGACTAAAATGCACAGATAATCAAATACACCAGTTCCACACCAGCATCAACATAAGCAAATTCACTTTCCCACCCTTTCTGCAACACATCTGCCAAGAACATTTTCTTACAATGACACACCATTATTAAACTTTGGGTGACACACTAATGCAGTAGACCTGAAGCTTGAGACACCGTAGAAAGGACAGCTTCCAGACCATCAAACCACTTCATTAGTAGATGGCAAGTGGTGAAGAAGTTGCAGGGTAAGACAACTTCTTAGGAACACAGGAATCCTCGACTTAATCTCAAATATGCTTGGTGCTACTAGGAAAAACATTCTGAGTTAATCACTGAGGAAAGAGGTGCTCTAAGATCTGCACCAATAACGGATGTGCGTGTCTTTTTGGCTGTTGGGTTAAGTACCAGACAGCTCTGAAAAGCTTTGACGACACTAAAACGGGCAGATAAATGCTTTGGGCTAACTTCAGGCACTGCTGAGGAAGGTGCAGGCTCTGTGCTCAGACTCTGCAGAGCATGGGCTGCCAAGAAGGGATCTTCCTTGTCCGTCCTACTGGGAATCCTTCTTAATGAGGTATGTAAAGGTCAGACGTAATTTATCTGCCTTATTATTCAGCCTCAGCCTTACAATTTATGTATGGAATCTGGCTTTCAGAGTATACCAGAAATTAATCCCTTTATGACATCGGATTCTGACAGGACCTCTGGTTTAAAAGTTAACTGAAAAATCTAGCCCACTTCTCGAAGAGCAGCCATGAAAATGATGTCCCTGTGCTCCTGAGACATCATCAGAAGGGGTGGATTTGGTGGCATGACAGTGTTTCTGATGTCAGTCACTATGAACAGTCCCAGTGCCAACCTCCCTAGACAGTTCATAGCAGATCCCACCCCATGCTGCAGTTTTCTTGCAAATTTACTAAATTACCTTCATGAGAGGCAGCAGAAAGAGGTAAGGCATTGCCACCCCTAATGCAAGACAGAGAAGCCCCCTGAGCAAGAAGGGATGCTGCCTGTCGTGAGAGAGTCAAGACCTGGCTTCTGATATTGCCCATCTAACACCGGGCATGAGCAGCACGGAGCTCACTGTACAGTTCCAGAGACTCCTGTACACATGCACTTGTCTTGCAGGACACACTTTGTAAAACCTTTTCTAAATATTGTTGTTCAAGTCTGGAATCTTTTTTTATTATGTTTTTTTTAGTGCTAGTTTGAACTGGCAGGTGTTTTCCTCCAGTTTGACCAACCACATAGAGAAGAAAGGAGCAGCCCCAATTCCATTCATGTGAGGGCACAGGTCCTTTTCTGCCAACACCAGAACCATGTCCTTCTTGCACAGAGACATTATTCGCCCAACAAAGGTGAGCAACACAGCACTGGAGGACAAAGGCAGTGCATTCTAAATATTCTTGCTGGCAGCAGCCTGTGCTGTGTAATGACTTTCTGTAGAAACATGGGTGAAATATGTAGTGAACTGGGATGAAAACGCCTAGAAGCCCTGATGAGAAATTGCATCACAGGGACAAGAAAAGTCCATAATAAATGACACCCCACTGGAGGAAATAAATACAATAAAATCCACGCGGGCAAGGATGAGGCAAAACCTGATGTACATTAGTGCTACTAGAGATGTTGACTTATTCAGAAGACAAGAAGAATTATTTCAGATCTTTAAACAAAATCTGAAATAAGTAGCATTTTTCCCCAGCGAGAGCACAGAAGGTTTTAGCAGATTAACCTCTGTTTATGAAGCTGAATTTCACCAGAACTAAGCTGATAAAAAAAAAATCTATCTTCTGAGTCATTCCTTCATTTTATGACTCCTGGCAACAGTTCCTTTCCATTTCTGTATTTCATAAGGAAGGGATCATTGAACAAGTGTTAGCAACTGCCAGCGGGTCTGCAACACCAGCTCTTCTTTTTACTTTTGATTTATTAAAAGGTCCCAGATATAAATTAATTCCCTCTGCTCAATATGTCTTGTCATTTCACCTGTCACC
The DNA here is from genome assembly GCA_028565055.1 of Phoeniculus purpureus. Taxonomy (NCBI): domain Eukaryota; kingdom Metazoa; phylum Chordata; class Aves; order Bucerotiformes; family Phoeniculidae; genus Phoeniculus; species Phoeniculus purpureus. The sequence goes on from JAOXOE010000001.1 coordinate 111,358,479, forward strand.
ACCACACGGTAGCTGGATAAATAAGAAGGTCTTTGTTTGCTTTCTGGTTTTCCACCCTTCCCTCGCCTCAGGAGCACCTTCTGCTGTGCTCTCAAAAGCCCCGCACAAAGTGCCTCCTTGCTGCCTACCCAAATACAGGGCTGAAGTTAGTACCCACAAGGAGATAGATGCTGCCTGAACAGATCTCACTGATCTCTCTCTAGGTAGGTACGGGTGACACGTTCCAGCTGCACACCGAACTTCAAATGAGGTGTGAACTCTGGAGACTAATGATGACACCTCATTATCAGCACTGCTTCTTCATCACTCTGCAATGAAAGAAAACAGGCTGATGGAGCCGCAAAGTAACTTCTGGGGCTGTCCACAGGTAGGCTCTCACTCACTTTCGTTGAGTGAATGTGTGGGAAAGGCCAAGAACATCGCTGGATAAGACCACAAAAAACATTCAGAAAAGACCTCTCTTACTGCAAATCTTATAGATATGAACGGATGCCAAAGAAGGACAGGACTTTATTTCCAGGGCCAGAAGAACAGAAGAACAGAATCACAGAATCATCATGGCTGGAAAGGACCTCCAGGGTCATCGAGTCCAACCTTTGTCCTAGTATCTAACT
>JAOXOE010000001.1:111377802-111389673 GCA_028565055.1 Phoeniculus purpureus
AGAATCACCTCCCTCGACCTGCTGGCCACACTTCTCCTGATGCAGCCCAGGATCCGGTTTGCCCTCTGAGCCGCAAGCGCCCACTGCTGGCTCACGTTGATCTTCTCATCCACAAGCACCCCTCTTCTCAGGGCTACTCTCCAGCCAGTCACTGCCCAGTCTGTAGTTGTGCTTAGCATTGCCTCGAATCTCAGGATTGTCCAAGTGTGCAAAATGTAACTGCTGTGCTGCAAGCAATTCCCTACTCCTTTAAGGTGTCTTAGTATCCCCTTATCCCACACAGCTTTAAGATATCTCAACATTCCCTTATCCCACACAGGTCTTAGCAATCTTAGCATCCTCTGAACCAGAGTAAGTCTTATACTTGAGACTTTTCTCACTGGAACTGTTTTCTGAGTTTGAAGGCTACCATAAAAGACCGTAAAAAGGACTCAGAAATATGGTTGTGGGTAACTGCCGGTGACCCATCTCACATTAATGTTTAATATTAGCCCAATTATATCTTACAGAGTATCTCTTCCAATCCTGTGCTTTGCCAAAGGAAGGCAGATGGTAAGTCATCATACAACTAAGACATGAAAAAAGAAGGAAAAAAACCTTCGAGACAAGTAAGTGCAAACTGACCTACTTTCAAATGAGAGTTTTAAAGAGTTCTGGGGTTTAATTACAGTTATATTAAAGCAATGTCTCCTCAAAAACTTCTAACATTATAAAAAAGGACTAATTTAAAAGCTCAGCAAAATAATAGACACAAGGAGGGCTGGACTGCACCAAAATATGAGATCACTCATGCTGCTGCTTGGAGCCAGATGTAAGGCTACAGCACGAGTACAGGGACACTTCCCCAGGCAGTTTCTGGCAACCTAAAATTAGTGGATTCCTGAGCCATGAGAAATAACTGGTTCCAGGTAAGTCAAGGCTCATGAAAGGCTTTTCAGCCAGGACTTTCTGTAACCGCTTTTTTGAGCATGCAGGGGTGCAAAGCTGCGTAACCCCAACTCAAGGCACTAGGGAAAACACGCTCCCTTTCATTTGTTCTGAACTTGGTGCCTGGTTATGTTTTTCAACATCCTTAGATATTTTAGCAGGTCCACCAGTGCAAAATCACTCCTTTGTATCTTCTCTTTCATCACTGTGGAAATGCCACATCAAACATTTCAACTCTGTGTTATCTTTCTACAAGCTGCAGTCCCTCACCCATTGAGTTTCCTCTTAAAGAGAAGCCATTCAATGCACCTAAGCATCACTGTTGTCTTGGTGCAGCTCTCCTGTCGCCACATCCTTTTGATCACAGAATCATGGAAGGGTTTAGGTTGAAAGGGACTTTATAGGTCATTTGCTCCAACCTCCCTGCCATGGGCAGGAATGCTCCTCAAGCAGACTTGGTCGCTCAAAGGCCTCATACCCTTCTAGGGCGGAGGCATCCACAACTCCCTGGACAACTTGTTCCAGAATCTCTCTACCATTGTACTGAAGAACTTGTTCCTTAGATCTAGTCTAAATCTACTCTCCTTCAGTTTAGAACCATTTCCCCTTATCCTGTTGCTCAATAACCTCGTGAAAAGTCCCTCTCCAGTCTTCCTGTAGACTAGAGGTATTGGAAGGCAGCTATAAGGTCCCTCCGTAGTCCTTTCTTCTCTGGGGTGAACAGCCCCAGCTCCCTCAGCCTATCCTCACAGCAAAAGTGCCCCAGCCCTTGGCTCATCTTTGTGGCCTCCTCTGGACTTGCTCCAATAGTCTTATGATTGGGACAGGAGAACTGAATGCAGTATTTGAGGTGGTGTCTCACAAGGGCAGAGTAAAGGGGGAGAATCACCTCTCTTGCTCTGCTGGCCACAGTTCCCTCAATGTATCCTAAGACAGAGATGTAGTTTTACATTAATTTTCTTTTTTCAGAGTCTCAGTGTCTTGGCCAAAAGGTAACACCAATGGCTTAGCCTCGCACAGTGCACAAGCAGACATACACAAACGCTACAGCAGGAGAACGTGTGCTTCAGGTCCACTCACCAGTAACGGACATGCCTTCTGCTGTGGGACTCTGCTCCTTCATACGCCATTAAAATTAAATGACTCAGTATTTAAACCTTTATACTGGAGATCTGTATCAAAGCAAATTAATTATCATCACTCTTTATCTTCAGCCAAAGCAAAACTAAGTACGATTTTTCAGTATGGAACACTTTGTTTTGTAAATCTGGTGAGGAAAATCTCAATTGTCATGGGATGAGTAGAGATGCATTTGTGTTTGACTCGTCTTGGCTGTGGAACTGCAGATCCAGGCTGAGATGCCCCTGTGATTTCTGCTCTAGTAGTCGCAGTGCTGGTCACTGCACAGGGAGGCAGCAGTATTTTTATATGGTGTATTAAGTGCTGCATGATCACAGAATCCCTGAGTCACTTAAGTTGGAAAAGACCTTTAAGGTCACTGAGTACAGCATTAACTCAGCACAGCCAAGCCTACTGCTACACCATGTCTCTAAAGACCACATCTACTGCATGTTTTAATACCTCCAGGGAGGGTGACTCCACCACTTCCCTGGACACCCTGTTCCAGTGTACGATCAGGAATGGGAAAACTTGGGATCACTGGATTGGGGTGATAGAAATGGACTATGTCTGCATCCCTGAAGACACTGTAAACCCACCTGAGTGATCTTCAGATGATCCTGCTCTAGCAGCAGCTTGGCCTAGATAATGTTCAGAGGTTTTTTCTAAACCCTACTACGCTGTGATTCTGTGACAAATGAGTGAAGGCTGAAGGCTTGTGACGTTCACCTTCTGTACACCTTGGACTGGAATCCAGAAATCTCAATCTCACTGCTTCAGTGCCTGTGAGTATCCACAAAACCCACAGGGAAGTCTTAGCCCTGACAGCCCTAGGGCGCTTTGCAAACACATAGAGTAATAATAATGATGATGATGATTATAATAACACCACTAATAACCACAAGACTTCAAAGTCAAGTGGTCTTATTTAGAAAATGTCAGAAGTTGTCATCATATAAAACTTAACTCATCCATGATTCACATCTTTATTCTTCCCAGCGGCTTCTGTCTTGCCTAAAACACCCTGTCTTGACTTGGGTCCCACCGAATCATCCCACTATAAACATATGTGCTCTCTTAGAATCATGGAGTCTTTCAGATTGCAAAAGACTTTCAAGATCATCAGATCCAACTGTTAACCTAACTGTACCAAGCCCACCACTAAACCCTGTCCCTAAGCTCCAGATCTACCTAACTTTTAAATACACCCAGGGATGGCGATTCACCCGCCTCCCTGGGCAGCCTGTTTCAAGGCCTGATGGCCCTTTCCATCAAGAATTTTCTCCTTGTGTCTAAACTAAACTTCCCCTGGCACAGCTTGAGTCCATTTTCTCTTGTCCTATCACTCACTACTTAGGAGAAGAGACCAACATCCACATCGCTGCAGCATCCTTTCAAGTCACTGTAGGCAGCAACAAGGTCTACCGTCAGCCCCCTCCTCTTCAGACTAACCAGCCCCAGCTCCCTCAGCTGCGCCTCCTAAGGCTTGCTCCTGAGGTTGGTGACCCTTCAGCAACCTGCTCCAGCACCTCAACATCTCTCTTGCCACATACACTCAATTTCAGTTGTCATCACAGTAACTCCCCCTGTTTATTGCCTAGCGCACAAAGGCATTTGGCTCCTGTCCCTATAAAAAGGAAAAAGAAACCAACAGGAAGAACAATAAAACACTTCCACACACACACACATGTACTATATTAAGAAGCCCATTGGCACCTTCAAAATCCTGGTAGCACTGCTGGGTTTCCTTCAATGTTGTGGTGCAAAGTAAACAGGAGTCTCTCAAGACTTTCAAGACTCAAATGTAATTCCATTAGTTCTCAATTAGCAGTTTGCCCACGTACATGCAAAACAAATTGATTCTAGCACCTTATTCCTGAGATGCCAAAATTTAAATGGAGGGGTTTTTTCGTTCTCTATTGTATCCTGTCAGCAAATATTAGTTACCATAACGGAGTATCACGTAAATCAAATAAGCGCCTCTTTTCCATAATCACGTCGGCAGCTGCAGTGACATGTTTCAATGGCTATCCACTGGAACTCATTAAGAAAGCATTATGTATAGTAAATTAAAATGCAGGGTCTATGATCCGCAGACAAAAGGATGACAAAGCTTATCAAATGTGTGCTGTGGACTTCTCATTAACTCAGGGCTTTAAACAGCATTGTCCTCTCTGAGCAGGTTACTGTGCTCGAGCATCTCTCTGTTTGTAATGAGCAGCCTGGATCTGGTCTCATGGAAATTGCTCTGAGGAAAAAGCTGTGTTCCTTAATCAAAATCAGATGAAATGTTGATTGGGGTGAGATGGGTACTAGAAATTCAGTCACTGCCATCCACCAACCTGGGGAGCACCAGAACACAGTCAGGCTCACGGCAAAGGGTGCTAAGCGGAGATGAGCAGTGTTTGTGAGGACTTGTCTTTGCAACCCATCAGAATCTTGGGAAAGCTAAGAACAGTATCGTGGTAGCAAACCAGTCAAGAGTCTGGTCTCAAGAAAGCAATCAGTAAACCTCCCCAGGTCTGTCGGAGGGCTTCTCCTCCATCCTCACAAGGGACAGGACCAGAATCTGGCCCTTTCTGTTTGCAAGACAATAGGGGCCACTCTCTCTGTGTCTCCTTAACACAGCTCTGAGCTGCTTCAGCATCACACACTCGTAACACTTCAGAGGCAACCCTGCAGGTTTTCAGAGTAGCATGGGGCAGTCATACCACGCACAGAGTTGGTTCCTTAAGGAAATCAAATCTCATCCTTGCCTTATAAAACCTCAGCGTTTGTCCAATACACCAGGTCGGTCTTAGGTCACCATGAAACTCTCATTTTGTTTTACGTTCGGTTGTCTCTTTCATTATAGAAGGTGCACAAAGCACCTACACCTCACAACGTGGCAAGCTGTTGTGAATTCCCAACAGCTGACACAAGTTTTCATGAGTTTTAACACAGGGATTCACTGAGCACTTGTCAGTGCATCTGACATGTGTAACTAGCCTTGCCCATAAGCTTTGCCATAATACTGCTGGACTAGCACAGAACACGACAGTGCAGACGACGCTGGTGTGCTTCAGTACATCCCTGATTTCCCCAGTGACAGCGCTCTTCAAAGAACATCATTCAGTCACCAGAAAATTACAAAAAACAACACATCAACAAACTGTCCAGAGCCTGGCAAGTCCTTAATTATCTACAATTTCTTCGCTACAACTAGGGGCATCAACGTTGATGTTCTTCAAAACGGAAAAGAAGTCATTTATTATAACAGGTCATCAAATACTCTTCTGGACTGCCAAATTCATGAGCAGATGAAGGTATGAAAAGAAACGGAAAGGTTAATCACTGCTGTTTAAACACTAATAATGTGATCATGTCCTGAACCTTAATAACTGAAGGAGAAAATTCTCTATTTTCAGTGGATTTTTCAATCCATTTTCAATTCATCCAAGTAGTTTCTTTTTTTCACTTTCCAATGCTAGGCACATTGGCAAGCAGTGTCACATGAAACAGAGCACAGCAGCAGGAGAAATACCACATGGCAATGTCAAGCCTTGAAACTATACAACGCTTTGATGCCTATTCAGATGCCAACACAAACAGAGGTTTCCCATTAGAGAGCAGCCACCACAAGGCCAACAAAGCAATCTCCAGGACCACTAGCTTGCAGCTCCGGCAGCCTTCCCAAACACAGATTAAGACACTGGCAAGACAAACATATTCCTGTGGTCACTCCATTTCCATGTGCTAATGCTCCCTGAATCACGGGTGGAGAGCTGAGCAATGCACAAACGCAGGGATGAAGGAGGAGGAGGAGGAGGAGAACGAGCAGGAGGAGGAAGAAGAGAGCCCATTCTGTTTGTCAGTTAATTGCTGTTTGATGTAGTGATCAAGTCTTTCCTCCATGGCTTCCAGAGGAGAAAATGGTCTGCTCCCTGCATCCCTTACCTACACAGGAGTCTGCCCAGCCTGTCCTGGGGAGGACCAGAGGTCGCAAACACCTACCTAAAATACAGACATATGCTCCCACTGTGATGCCCTTTGAAAGATCAGAGGAAAGAAATAGATTTAGAAAAAGTATGGGATGAACTCAAGGGCCCTGAAAGACCTGCCTTCTGAGACGGGACATCGATTTTTCAAGCCTTGTAATATTTGAGGACTTAGTGGGGTGTGTGCCTCCCCACGGACAGATGGGGAGGCGGCACATCCTCCCTCCATCCTCATTCACTCCTGCCTGCCAGACAGAACAAGGCCTCTACAGAGTTAATGGCCAGGTGAGACTGCAACTGTCCTGATGGGGTATATAATCAAAAGAACAAAAACACTTAGTGGTTTGGATCTGCATGCATCAGCTTGCAGAGGTAAGGTGGCCAAAGCAAAGCTGAGCTGAGCCAGCCATCAGGCAACACTGTTGTGCCTCAGGCATTTCATAGGTCATGACCCTAGGTCATTGCAAGAAGACTTTCAAAATATCCAGATATGGGTGTTGGTTTGTTTTTGTAAACGTTTCCTTCTTTCTTGTGGGTGTCACTAGATGTCAGAGCCAGTCACCAGGTTTCCTAATGACATATTCCTACAGTTTCCAATAGTTGGATTTCAATTAAGTTGTAAATTCCTGGGGTTTTTAGTGGCTATCTCTGGGGTAATGACAAAATCAATGTCCTTGAGAACATAGGTTAACGATATGAATGGTCTACCCATCTCCATACACTCCACATTTGACATAAATTTAGGCCTTCACCCAATTTTTGTTTTTCAGATGTCATGCCTGAAGTCCAAGGAGCCACCAAAAAGGCATTATTTGGTGTTGCAAGTGACCCAAGTGTCTAAAGCTCGACACACTCCAAAGCCCCAGCTCCTTGCATTGGGAAGCTTCACATTACCAATTCAAAGCAAAACACCCCAGACTGGAAGGTTACTCTGCAGCTGCTTTATGCACTGAACTTACTGACAGCAGAACATGAAAAGGAGGACTCACCAGCAGTAAAGAACCTAAGAGGCAACCTGCACAAACTTCAGCATGTAAAGTTTGCAGAGGCTGTATCCTGCCATCATTTACACCACTGAGGCTGGAGACAACCGCTACTATACTGTGTAAGACTCACTTAAAATATTAACAACACGGAATTCACTTAGTCAAGAGACTAAACCACATCCTCATCAAGTCCTGGCATCTGCAGGGAACCTCGTACCACTTGAGGCTTTCCCGTCTTCCGTGTGGGACTGAGTGTCTCCTCTGGTTCCAAATTTGGTCTCCAACACAGGGCCATGATTGCCAGTAACCACAATTTAAATATACACAGAGACATACATAGGGAGCTATGAAACACACACACACACATATATATATATATATGTCCAAGTAGGAACAGTAGAGAGCAGCTCAGCCACCAAAAGCTGCTAAGAACAACAGACTGCTCAAAAGCACCAGACCCCTGCTGTGCACATCTCCGAGTCATTTTCACATCTCTGAGTTGCTTTGTGTTTGTTTGGACTTATTTTCCAGCAAAGGTTCCCTTTAAAAATACTATTCTGTGTACAAAGCTCTACTATCAACTGGTTGTCAAGGTTCTTGGAAAGGAAGACATGACGAGATGAATTCTGTCAGTCAGAGTTCAGTTGGCAAACACTGGCTTGTCCAGGAAGCAAAAAAAACCAGCAGGATTTACACAACTTAGGGAAAATTGTTCTCCAGGGAATGAAATATAGGTAACACCTTCATCCTACTAATCTACTTGCAAATTGTTCCCCCTACCATGACTGCAAAGTGCTCAGAGAAATGAACAAAGCTGGAAAAACGACAGTTGCCTGCTGTATGCCATCACCCATCATGATCCTGCTTGTCACAACCCAAAGCCCTCCTTTTTTTTCCTCTCATAAATGCTGCCTGCTGAGGGAGTCAAATGTGCCAAATCCTTCTCCTTCCCTAGCACTGCAGATGGCCAAGAGGCACCAGCAGGATGATGTTCTCTTTCCTTCCTTAGGATGCCCAGGGCCTCTGGAAAGGATCTGCATACCAAGGTCTTCTCATGCTGCAGGAATTTCTTTCTCCATAGGGAAAGCAAAAAAGGTCTCATGGAATCAAATTATCTCTTAAGAACCATCAAAACTAATTAATATCTCTGGTGTTAATGGAAGTAGCACCACACCCAAACCCAGGTATTATGGACTCAGTGCTGAGACACAACTGAATCCAGCAATGGCACAACAGAAGCTCGGAGAGCCACAGGAGACACTTCATGCAAAAGTCCAATCCTACATGGTCCCTTAAAGATGCCTACATCAAACCCATCAGCATCAGCCGACAGCAGAAGCAAGCAGCAATACGGGACCAACGTTCCCAATGTCTCTTTGCTGGATCTGGTTCTAGTGTCCAAATCAATACCCAAGGACACACTGCAATTTCAGGGTAAAACAAGCCAGCTGTGTCACTGGCTGGATCTCTCCAGAAAACTGCTGCTCCAGAGTAATACTTCAGGATTATTCTCTCCTAAACACTGTCTTCTGATTTCATTTGCCCCCAAATTTCTTTGCCTGAGGGAAGGCAGCTCCAGTCACTGAGCGCACCCAGAGGTTTTGTGTAGCTTTCTGCTGGTGAGAATCATGTCTCTGTAAACTTTCTCTTCTTTCCCCTCCCACCTCTTATTTCTCTTGCATTCAGCAACTCTGCAGAGCTCATCAGAAAAGCTGCTAGTGATAATTAAGCATGTAAATTGCCTTAGCCAACCAAAGTGAAGCAGCTCCATGAAGATGCGTGATACGCAACTATATGGACATGAGGAGAGCCGACAGTAGCTTGAGATCCTAAGTGCAGTGGTCACTAAAAAAGAAAACAACCAACCATAGTCACCCTTTAAGGGGGCATTAAAACTGCCAGAACAGCACAGGGCAAGAGCATTTGTTAGCAAAACCTCTGAGGAATGAATGGCTCTATGAAATGATGGAAGGCATTAGGCTTTCATCTTCCTCTCTGCTAGCCTGAATGCTGGATTAGCAGCAATAGCACACACAGCTCTCATAGGGCACAGGCAGCAGTATCAGCACAGACCTAAGCTGAAAGGGCACGGAAGAAATCCCACTCTTTCTGCAGGCTGACCTGCCATGCCACACTGCTGCAAGGCAGCACTGTAAACATTCGCTGGGCGTTGAAGATATAGGTCCATGTATTGAAGAGAAATCCTGACAGCTGATGTGCCCTTTTCCTTTTGAATAGACATTTATTTTAAAATACAAATCTAAGAACAGAAGGAAATTGTACTTGGGTAAGAAAGCCATCCAACCTGCACTAAGATACGCTAAAACACCACAACGTTTCCTCAGCTGATGCCTCTTGTCGCTCATTTCTGGGAACATGACTTAACATCCCCCTTTCAAACACTCCACTCTAAGGAATGGTTTTACCTGAAATGGGTCTACCATCTCCCAGGATGTGATGATAACATATCAAATGGAAGGGCATTGCAATGGACTGCCCAGGCAGCAGTGGAGTCCCCATCCCTGGAGGTGTTTGAGACTGGACGTGGCACTTAGTGCCAAGGTCTAGTTGACGTGGTGTTAAGTCATAGGCTGGACTTGATGGTTTCAGAGGTCTTTACCAACTTCAGTAAGTCTGTGATCAATATGTCACCCTCAACAAGTACCTCCTCCCAGGATGTGAGAACAACAGTGTCAAACTTATCCATAGCAATGGAGTTTCTCTGCAAACAGGCTGAAGCCAGAACTGCAAGCTGCCACTAAACTGATATTCCAACTGCTAGCCTGGCACAAGCAGACTTACAACTCTCCCTGGGGCTGCTAAGTAGGTTACTTAAGGATGTGAGCAGAGGTTTTCTTCTGTTTGTAGGCTATGTCAGGCTTGCAAGGCTCCACTGCTTTACAGGGGACTAACCACAGGGGCAGGCAGCATCAGGACATTCAAGTAGACTGTAGGTCAAGCACAAGAACAGGTTAAAAGAGCAACCACCACCTTGATTATGGTTCAGATATGGCAATTGCCAAATCATCATCCAGTGACACAGTCTACTGGCTGCATATAGGTGTAGAAAGCTCCTATAACTTTAAAGATTTAGTAGGTGACAAGACTTCTTATAGGCTTCCCAGGGAGGTGCTTGAGTTGCCAGCCCTGGATGTGTTTAAAGGTCGTCTGGATGAGGTGTTGAGGGATGTGGTTTAGAAGTGAACCTGTAAGTTAGGGTGGACGGTTGGAATCGAAGATCTTCAGGGTCTTTTCCAACCAAAGTGATTCTGTGATTCTTTCTGAGTGCGAAGGAGAAATGTTGAAAGATGTTAGAAGGGACTTCAAAAGATGATCTTTCATGGGAAAGAGCCTAGATGAGACTATTTAGCACCCTGTTCAATTGCAGCTTAAAAGCTCCAGTGATGGGGACACTACCGTCAGTCTGGGGAGGTCGTTCCAATAATTGATTAGTCTCACTTTATGGAATTTCTCAGATGTTTCAGCCTTTCCATCTGGCATCACAACTGCAAACCAAAGAGAAATTCCACTCTCTGCTCACCTCTTCAGCCTGACCTGCAGAAGACATGTCCCCTGTGCACAGTACTTATTTTTAAATAAATACCAGCACAATCCTCCTTCAACTGCATTAAGTGACTGTGCAAAACACAGAAACTTGCATCTGAAAACACGAACAAAAGTATCAATCTCGAGTCTTTGCTTTTAATCCTTTAAATTATGGGGTTTGTGTTATTCACAGATAGAGAATGTATAGAGCCATATGCATGCAATTATGCTCTGTTTTATACTGCCTGTTCCCTAAATTATCTTCTTCAAGACAGGATATTATACCGTTACTATATTTGTTCTCCCCTTACTTATATTTCTTCGGATTTACTGCAAAAATTCTGTAACAGATTATAAATTTCTGGCTCGGTGTGGAATTTTTCCGAGAGAAGTATTTGGTTTCATTTTTTGTAAGAAGTGCAATTACAAAAATATAAACACACAATTTACATACATAGATATTAAAAAAGTCAGCGTGAAACCCACTTAAAATATTTGGCAGGACATTTATCTAAACTGCCTCAATTTAATACAGATGTGTCCTAACAAATAAAATGTGTTTTGAAATCTGTCATCATCCCCAGCCAGATAATCAATTGTCCATATCCTTAATTTGCTGCATATTTGGCACGATAAAAAATGTTGAAGACAGAGATAACAGCACTATTAATCATTCTTTATGTACCTCGTTCATCAGAGGGATCTCTGATACACTCCTGGTGATAGACAAATCCAGTTGAAGTTAGTAAACGCTCGCTTAAAATCTGGAAAACCCAAACCAGTAATTCCATCTCGAAAATCAGCATCAGGACAAAAAAAAAAGAGAGACTAGAAAAAGCAAAATAGTACCTCATCCCACCAGATGAGGAACAGCTCTTGCAATGATTTTTAAATGGGATTTGAACACAGGGAGATTTTTATAAAGGCCTAGGATACACAGACTAACCTAGAAGCACATGAAGTCAAGACCTATATTTGGCTGTCTCACCAAGGTGGTGTCTCCACTGACCTATGGCCTGGACCTGCCTGACTTCAGCCACTCCGATCCCTCACTGCCTCCAGAAGGGCTCTCTTAATTCTTGGGAGCTGCACAGGAAGACAGAGGAAAAGCCTGGGCTAATGCAAACGTTTTCACATTCACTGAATTATAGACTCATAGAAACATCATGGCTGGAAAGGACCTCCAGCATCATCAAGTCCAGCCCTCATCCCAACATCTTCCTAACCCCTAGGTCATGGCCTATCGTGGTTTGAAAATTAGTAGAATTTTCAGACTTACAGGTTTGTGCTTTTATGAAGGAAAGAAAACATCCTGT
>JAOXOE010000001.1:111394837-111434797 GCA_028565055.1 Phoeniculus purpureus
AAATAGGCTTCTAGCACTGAGACAGAACTTGCTCATAGTGGTCTCACACAGCAGTGTACCACTAGTTCCTCCAACTGACCTCAAAACGGTTGCTGCAACATAAAGTATTTCATTATCTTTAAGATCCAATCCCTTGCAATGAAACGAGAGAAGATGATGTCACAATCATCTGTCACAATGATTTATATTCTAAATTACTGTTAACTACTATATATATATATGATTTCACAGATTGTCTCTACTATATTATAATGTCAATGCTGGACATTCCATGCTTCACTTGTCTCTAGATGTAAGATTTAAAGGGTAATAATCAGTGGCTGGAGAGGACTATAAATCATCCAGTTTTTTTAATCAGCATTTTTTTCAAACCAGAGGTAAAATGAAGCCTGAAAATCTCCTGTGGCTGACCTGGCCCTACTGTATTACCATGTTAAAAATCAAATATCCCTTTTACTATGGTCTAATACTAGTGAAAGATGTAGTTGTACACTACGGATTTGACATATCTAAGCCATTATTGGATCAAAATCTTTCATGGGAAACTTTTACTCATTTCTTAGTGTCATTTACAAAGAGCACTCACCAATAACTATTAGGGGTGTCTAACGGGCAAATACACCCCTAACCTAAGTAACCTGGATAATTTAGATTCTGCTAAATACAGTTTTGCTTGGAAAATGAACAGAAACTGTACAAAGTCTGGCACAACATAGTCTGCTCTACTAATGACCTTAAAATTGTCTCCCACGTCTGTGTGAAACACAGACCACATTGGTCTTCCTCTTTGCTTGGCTGGTTTTGCTTGTCTGAGCGTCTATATGAAATACAGATATGCTCAGTCAGCAGTTTTCCACCCAGAAAACAGCTTAACTCTCCAGAAGTTGGCACTGACAGGTGTCACTGAAAATGTCTAATGTTTTAAAGCAATACACAGTTTGTATTTCAATTGCAGAATCTTTGGCATGTCTGTAAACCAGAAAAATCTTCACTGAAAATTAGTTTTAACTGGGTTTTATGGAAACATTGACAGACAGGCAAAGAAATTCCTTTTGGAATACAAACGGTAGGTAAAGGTTGGCACTTTGAAGTATGTATTGGTGAATTTCCAAGCATTCAGGAAGAATGGAGGCAGGGAACTATCCAAAAGGTTCAGGCCACTGAGCAGTTATTTTACGATAAATTTTCCACCAGGGTTGAGTTTTCTCCATGATTGTTCACATTGGAGTTTCATGTACTCACCCTGGAGGCTTCCATCTGTGTGCTGGAGAAAACACGCAAGGCAAACACTGCTCTTCTTGCGTGCCCAGACTAATACAGTCTGTGGGTATGGAATAAGAAAAATCTATTTTGTTTGGGAAGAGTTTTCACAAAGGACTTACTCTACAGTAGAACATAATTGGGAAATTCAATAGAGTATGGATACTGTTGACATACAGAATTCTGTTTTCTACAAGAAGGTTACGCCATCCAGAATAGACACATTACTTTGCAGTTTCCTTCAGATATTCTAAAACCCCAATTATCAATGTTTTCAAGGTCTCCTGTGACATTTAGAAAGGCAGATTGTACAGTGACTTCAATACAAGAACAAACAGGGCAAAAAACTGATTCAGAACTTAAAGAGATATAATAGCACATATTTCATAGCGAATAAAGTGAAAACTTTGGGCTTAGTCACGCTACAAAATGCTTAGTTGAATCCAGTTAGCCAGTGGAAATAAACAGCCTTCTTTAAAATTAAAAGTGCACATTTCAGCTATGGAAAAATATGGCTCATTGAATGCTTACTAAGCTTTTTGAGTAAAGAACATTACACAGAACCCCCAGTAAATTCAACTCAATTACTATAAGCAATAGTTTCAAAGTGCTATTTCACTCTTAAAATAACTAGTGTTAAAATCTCAAATAAAACCCCTCACAAGCCAGTAGTAGATGATAAATGTCTATGTGCAGGTGTTCATACATGAAAATTCACTCCCAATTAATTCCCATATCTGTGACTAGGGCAGGATAATGACATGTGTCACATTAGCTCAGCCAGTCCTTTGCCAAGTCTTAGCAGGTATCTGATCTCTGTATTCATTTCCATAGGATAAGGGTTCTAATTATAATCTGTAACCATAAGAAAATTGTCATTGACGGTGTTTCCAGAGAAGTGCTTTGATTTTCATATTCAGAGAGAGATAATGCCAGTCCAAAATTGTAAAGAAAGGAGACACACAGAAGTCCAAAGAAATATGCGTCATTCTGCAGTCCCGCCTGTATTGCTTCAGCAAAGAGCAGCTGCAGCATTCAGATAACAAATAAATCACCTTTTGGTTAACGAATGTGTGATACAGAAATTCAACCTCACAATGTAATTAATAGCTAGGAAGCAGAAAAAAGTAATTCATTGACTAAGTTCTCTAGGATGAAGGATTCCTAATGTTTTTTCTTTAGCCAAAGTATTGAACTATGTTGTTTCCAATACTCATTGGTATGTCCATTGATTTGTAGAGAATAGGTCTGAACTGCCACAGTAGATCTGACTGCATCCAGTTCTGGAATCCCCAGTACAATAAAGACCTTGATCTGTTTGAGTGAGTCCAGAGGAGGGCCACAGGGATGATCAGAGGATTAGAGCACCTCTCATATGAGAACAGGCTGAGGGAATTGGGGAAGAGAAGGCTCCTTGGGGATCTTATAGAATCACACAATCGTTAAGGTTGGAAGAGACCTCCAAGATTATCCAGTCCAACCATCAACTCAACCCCACCCTACCCACTAAACCCTGTTCCCCAGGGCCAAATCTATGTGATTTTTCAACTCCTCCATGGGTAGGAACTCCATCACCTCCCTGGACATCCTGTTCCAACCTCTGACCACTCTGTCAAGGAAGAAAGTGTTCTTGATGTCCAATCTGAACCTCCCCTGTGTGATAACACGTTAGTACCTTGTTCTTTGCTAGTCTGCAATACCATGACATAATCACATTTAATATAGATGGTGTTTTCTCTGTGTTAGAACTTGTTCTATGTTCCCTCTAAAAACAACTTCTGCATTTCTTTCACCAACCAGCCCTGAGCTACCTGTAGTTCTCCAGTGCTAAGCCTGTGCCCCTCTCTCATTATCATGTGTATTCCTGTATTCCTCCTCACCGCATTCTGTGTGGCCACTTAAGGCTTCCCCTATGAAGCTACAGTTGTAGGCACCTCCGCTTCACAGAATACTTGTTCATTACCCCTATCTGTAGAGTAATTATGATTGCACCGTGCCATAATGCAAGCAAAATTAACTACTAATAGCTACTTTCTCAGTTACATCTAAATCCAGCTAAAACAAAGCTCCAGGGAGGTCAAAACCATCCAGACAGCTTTGACTTGCAAGCTCCATGCAAAGCCCATGGCAATGGCAGTACTGGATTGTGGGGTTACGTGGTCACATCATACCAAGATATTGTGCACAGCAGCGCGAGCTGTATTTACGCTTCTATGCCACAATCAGATACTGTGGACTGTGTTTGCTATCATTTTAACTGAAACACTACTAATTATTGTTTGCTGTATTTCCTTTGGATTGTTCAGACTCTAATAAGGTAAACACTTCTGATCTCTGTATTAACAGCTTGTTCCCTTTTGCCCACAATTGAAGGACAACAACATGGACTTTAAAGGCCAGGCTGGATGGGGCTCTGTGTGATCTGCTCTAGTTAGAAATGTCCCTGCTTGTTGCAAGGGGAAGTTGGACTAGGTTACTTTTATAGCAGCTTTCCAGTACCTGAAGGGGGTCTAGGGTCTACAGGAAAGCTGAAGAGGGGCTTTTTAAGAGGTCATCTAGTGATAGGGCAAGGGAGAGCCGTTTCAAGCTAAAAGAAGGTAGGTTTAGATTAGATCTTAGGAAGACTTTCCTCACTGTGAGGCTGGTGATGAGGCACTGGGACAGGTTGCCCAGGGAGATTGTAGATGCCCCCTCCTGGGAAGTGTTTAAGGCCAGGTTGGATGGGGCAAAACAAAATTCTACTGGTTTCAGTAGAAATGATTAGAAGAATACCCGAAATTATTGTATTTGTCAGTGTAACACATTGGCTTTGTCTCAATATCCTACTTTGTAGTTAAAAGTTAACTAATAGAGATTGTACTGGAGCAGGCAACAGGTGCTCCCACAAAACTTTATCTGAGTCCTGAAGGCAAGGGGAACTCATGATGGTGAAGAGCTGGAGCTTGACTACCTTGAGATCTGCAGCCCTGAGAAACCTACTGTGGGAAAATTTAAAAAAAACTTCAACAACACAAACTCTCAGAACGGATGTTTTACTGTGCTCACAAAGGGCTGTGTCTTTTCTCTGCTGTCATTGACTCTGTCCCACCACTCTCTCAATTTGTTTCTCTCAGAAAGCCTGAGACGCTCTCCTGTGGTTAATGAAGGCTGGACGGCAGCTGGAGAGTGATGCCGCACTCTAATACCTAATCAGTGTTAGGTGTTTAAAATAAGACTAGATGTATATGAGCACATGTGGCAAATGAAGCTGGGAAATAAGCCTGATCTTGCTAAAGGGCTTTAGCTTGAATCTTCATGAAGTAGTGGTACCTTAGTTTCCATACTGCCACATCAGGAGTCCTTTTTATTTCCTACACAACAGAAGAATGGAATTGCGTTACAATACAGTGTGAACTGGAAGCCAAGTTTGCCTGGGGGTTTCTAGCAGGGTGAGAAATCAACACAGCAGTTTTACTTACTTATCCAGAACTGCCATTAAGCACACTTCTGAGAGTAGAGACCATTTGTTTTAATAGAACATCAGACAAGTGAACACTATGAGGTTTAAGGGTTATTGGCATAGAACTCCTTGCAGCATCTGACATCCTTATTTTTCTCCCCAGTGAAGACCACTGACATTTTATGTCTAAAATACGCACCACTGACTTGAGCTCTTCACTCTTGTACAATATACATCCTCTTTAATGTGAATACAAAACACTTAGGAAGGCCAGTGAAAACACACTGGTTACAATTGTAGTCTACAACAAAGTCACTCAACCTTCTTTCTAACTAGTTTGTGTAATGGAGCAAAGTTTTAAAACGTATGTTGGACGTCGAGTCTGCAAACCCAACTGTTGCTTTTTAGTCAGGAATTAATGGAGACAGAAGCAAAGAAGTACCCATCATCTGGGTAAAACTATTTACTGGCTGTTGTGCTGCTGTTATTGCCTGTTCTGCTGTTAGAGAACATTTTGGGTCTTTGGGCACATTGGATGAATTAATCCTGATATCCGTACTGTGTAAACACATTGAAAACACATTTATCTTTTTCAAAGTAGTCCTGTCTCTTATTTGGAAAATAATCCTCTCTGCTGTGCATGGGGTTGAAACTTTAAAACAAATTCAGGACGCGAAGCAAGTGCAAAATATGATGGCTTGTTTAGTTCATTTCCAGAAACAATTCAAGCTTTCAGCTTTGGACTATAAATTTTTATTGCTAGGTGCTAATTTCTGGGATCTCACTGTGTTTGCTTTTGTATGTTGCCAAATAAACACTCAACAGTGCCAGAATCCAGGTTAATAATTACCCTCATGAACATAGGGAATATTTTTCCTAAGCGTTTCCCTCAGTCTTTTTGTTGCAGGCTTTATTCTCACTTTGGCCACACGCACAAGTTTGTTGATGTGGAATTAGATCACGAGGTTTCTTTTCTTCAAAGTTGTCATTTTTCCATGGGAACACCAATATAGCAAAATTTTAAAATGGGCCAGGAGAGATTTCAGAATTAAACCCAGATGCTTTGAACACACGTTTGAAAAGTTTCTAGTTCATTTTAGGGCTTTGAGAAATCATACCTTAATCGTGTGATTCGGCATACTATTTATCAGCTTTGAAAGACCTGAACGAGGTGCTTATTGCACTAGCACTTGTTTTAACTCAAGTGAGGAGGTTTTGCCAGGCTACTCTTCCCTGCCAATAAAGAAAAATACCTGCAGAGAGTGATTCAGAGCAGCAACCTCACTGTAAGTGCTCTGATTCATCTGCTGGAGGAGTGCATCTCTCTCCGGTGACTCCAGATGGAATTTAGTGACCTGCCTCTCCAGTCTAAAGTTAGCCTGAGTGGAGCTTACCTGATTATATTTCTTGCAAATTCAGTACCTCTGGCTTCATAAAATTTATAATAAGATGCATTTCATCACTGCCCTCCACAGCCAGGATTTTGCTAGTCAAAATGAGTTACTGAGTTTTGCTCTTGAGACTCTTGAGGTACAGTTTTGATACATAGGGTTACCACCTCTTCAGATTGGAAGTTCTCTGAAGTTGCAAATAAATGATGCTACCCTTTGTTGCAGCTTTGGAAATAGCTCTAACGTGCTGTAGCCATTGGTGTAGTGTGTTTCATTTGCTTGCTGTCAGTTTGTCAGTGGTGCTTATAGTGTAGCTTGATGGGATAGTGGGAACTTCTTGGAAGGGATTCACTCTCACCCTCGGGAGTTTCTCACCATCTGGAAGAGAGACATTTCCCTTCAGAAGTTCTACATGAAAAGGATGGGAGAGAAGCCATGAGGAAAAGCAGAAAGCTTGCACAGAGCTCCTGTGAAATGTTAGGAAGAACAAGCTGCATCTAAGGGGAGGAGAAAGGAAGCCTGTCCTTAGTGTAATGCAAAAGCTTAGACAGATCTTGCTCAAACTTGTCTTACTTCGTGCTCCCAGCACACAGGTACAAGCAGATCTCACTGAATTACTCTGTAGTGAACCTAAACATTCTGGACTATTCCAGTTAAGGTTGTCACAAAATAGAATTTAAAAAAAAATTAATTATTTCTGATAAATTCAGCCATGTGGTGATCGACTTCTATTGCAGAAAACTCAGCAGTTCCCTCTCAGACTGGGGGATGAAAGGAAAAATTGAAGATGTGGAGGCAATGAACTTGTCATACCCAGATCTGTGAGAAACTAAAATGTTATCCAGATCTGACAGGAAAAAATACCTCAGATTTCCAATAAGTTATAATTTTGAAGGAAGGTGATACAATAGTTCTATAGAAATAAGGTACAAACAATCCTACACATTGTCAAAATAGGACTTAGCTCTTCAGATGCCTTAATTAGCATGCCCTGCCTGTTTTGTTTTCACTTCTCTTGTTTCTTGTTCCATGATGCATTATCACCACCAGTAGCAAGGAAATTAATTGCTCCTGAAGCTTTTACAGCAGAAGTTAGAGACAATGAATTCAAATTTAATGAAGTTGTCACTCAGGTGCTGCTTCTTCTTTCCCTTTAAGCTATAAATGAGTATTTGCTCTCGCTATGGTGCTATCTGTGCTTTTTCATAGCCAGTCCTGCCTGGCAGATTGAACTGTTGAAAAAAATGAGTTTTAGTCTAAAATTTTAAGTTTACTAATGGATATCTTGTAATGTGTCTTTTATGTCCTCAGTCAGCCACTCTGAATGTTTTGTAGAGTTCACTGTGAAGAACAAGCTTCATTTTGAAAAATGAACGTTACCGTTATGCGGCGAATGATTGTATTTAATCTAAAAAGAGCTCTCTAATTGCATGTTCTCCAGATAAATGGGAGTTCTAGGAAATTATGATACAAAGAAAAATAAAGGTCAGAGCAACAAGTGAAACTCTTACATTCCATCGCCTGCAGTACTAAAATATTAACTATGCCTGCCAGGGGTACTTCTTGTGTGTTAATAAATCATAATGTTTGACTGGTGAAATATTGCTGTAGAGGAAAACAGATCATATCCTCCAAGAATGGCATCATTCTCTTTCAGATCAGTGTACTATCACTTTCCTTATTGTATCTTAAACATATTGTTATACAGGGCTACTTGCTATTATGAGGTATTGGCTGGAAATTAATTACTTTAAGAGTTCGGTGACAGAAGCCCCTGATATTTCATTACACGGAATTCAACTGGTTTTCCACCGGATACATTCTGGTTGGTGCATTACTCCTCTAAGCACTGCATGTCCCAAAGATCAGATTGCCATCTAAAATTCCCCATTTACTAATTTGATTTTTTTTATTATTTTGCTGCTAAGATAATTGATCTCTTCATTGTTAGATCATTTCCTTCCTCAGCTGAAATTGATGATAATTAGATGCAGAAACTATGCAGAAAAGACCAGCTTTAGAGGAAAGTCAATTGCAAGTGTATGGGTGGATCATATTTTTAGTTACATTATCACTGTAACATGTAGCTATTCAAAAGCTCTTCCTATAAGCAGAAATAGTTTGAAAAAAGGACATTCTAGAGAAAATCCAGGTACTGGCATTTTGTAGGGAATCTGAGGGAAGAGAACAAACTGAACAGAGAGCAATTTTATTCAGCCACCCTCCTTCATATCAAAGGTGAGTAGAAACACTTTTGCTTTGCATTCGTGTATCAGTTTTTAACATGGCCATTAAAACGTTGACAACGTTTTACACCTGGTTCCATGCTACTGTTAGCATTGTAACACATCTTGGTCTGTAAGTGTTCTTACAGAACACTTCCCTCGGCGGATTCTCAGAGATGTCAGGTCTTGTGAGTGTGAGACTCAATTTGTTTTATTGCTTTTCGTACTCCTTGGTAGCAGGACATAGATGAAGCTTCTTTTTCATGCAGGTTCCCAGCCTCTGCCCCTCCTCAGGACCTCACAGACGAGAGGTGTGTATTCAGGATGTCCTTGTCTGTCAGACTCTGCAGCTGAGAGCCCCAAATGAGACTGACTGAACAGGGCTGTGCTATAACCAGGACAACATACTGGTATAAAGCATCTACCCATTACAATTCAAGAGCTGACAGAACCATTCCCTGCCCCATCTGGGGCTCAAGTCCATCCCAAGATTTGGACCGTATCATGCTACGTTCATGTGCCATCCACAGGCTGATGAAATGTTCTTCCCATGACCTTGTAACATGTGTGTCTCACACATCAGAATCTTATTCAAATGAAAGGTCTGAATTCAGTGTTTATTTGCTTAAACTGCTTTTATTAATAAGAGATGACTAGAGAGATCTGGGGCTACACTGTGGCTATGAACATCAAAACTACTGAATTTATCACTTTGTAGAGATGGTGAGAGAGTTCTTATGGATCATTATCATGTGATATCGTGAAGAGACAGAAATAGACATAATTATGTTTCTGAAGGATAGATCCATTTTAGGTCATTCAAAAGTAGTCCAAACTATCTTCAGATTAAGTGTCTAGTTTCTAAGAACAGTAAGGGCAGATTGACGAAGGACCAACTTTTCTTAGTGCCTTTTCCTAAGGATCTGTACCTAGTTGGTCTCAGCAGTTCTTGTACACCCAGGTGTCTGATGGAATGGGATTCACTTTTCCTCCCTGCATTTCCTTCCTCAATTTTTAGAATGGACATTGTGACACAAACTCTTGAAACAAACTTTAGCCATAAGGAATGTGCAGTGAAGATGGAAATTACTCAAGCAGTTACAGAAGTGTCATGTTTTGCCTTTCTGCAGGTAACATCCATTTAAGCCAATGGCTGCATTATGTTCCATAATTCTTTCCCTTTAATTTTAATGATAGATTCCCCAAAAGAGCAGTTTTTTGTCTTTAGATCTAATTACAAAGAAAAAGTATATAAAAATAACAATACAGAATATTAAGAAGAGGATTCCAAAATGCTGTATTTTTGTATCTTCCATTGTTAATGGTACCTCATTGAAAAGCCAACATTTAACTCCTTGCTGCATTAATCATTATTTTCCCTATGGGGAATGACATGAAGACAAAATGATATGAAGACAAAATTGATGAAGACTGCAATGATTTGAAAACAAAATTCTAATCTAGATATTATTTGGAGGCATCTTCTTTTGCCACAGCATTGTCAGCACAACACTGCACATTAGAGCTGATAAAGTGCATTCGCTCTTCTGGCTGTCATACTACATCCTGAAAATGAAACCAAATATGTTGTAAATAAACAGTGGCTATCTCTTTCTGCTAGAACTTTGATTATAATGCATACGTGTACAACTAAGGATGTGTGATTTAGGCTAGCTCTGAGTATTTTGTTTTGCTTTCTGTCTGTGAAAGAGATCGGAATATATTTTGACATGAAGTACAGTCTTTCCTCACAGACAGAGAATGTTTTATTAAATTGCTGTTAGATCAGTCTTATAGCAGTAGTATCGTGAGTCCCTGTCATTTCAGCTTTGTCTTTATAATAATTTTTGTTTGCATTAGCTAAGCTCCTTCATTTTGAAGAAGATCTCTACGCATTCTAAAAACTCTGACAGCTTAAAACACAAACTAGACAAAGGTTTCAGTTCTTATGTGCAAACACCTTTCTGTGCATGAGGAGATAGGGAGAATTAGGCACCACTTCTCTGATTGTGAAAGAAGATAACAGAAAGAAAGGATGTGGTGATTTCAGAGAGCTTTCTGTAGGAATTTGGAAACCCACTAATTGTGTTTGAAACTTCCCCAATGAGGGTGTTTTTACATTTTAGAAAGAATTGGAGTGAACAGCTGTCAGCAGGCTCTTGCCTGAAAAGCTAAGCCAAAGCTGCATATCTTCTAGGTTGTTCTCATACCCTATCTTGAAATTTCTCTGTCACCATAGTAACCTTCTAATGGCTAAACATGATGCGTAAGTGTCTCACATTGTCAGAGCTTCTTCTTGATCCAAAAACTTAGACTCTATCTCTGTTGTAGAGTTTCCTCAGTGAGAGGGAATTTTATTGCTCCTTGAAATTAACCTTTATGAGAAAAACATTAGGAAAGGGAAGATTTTAGATAAAGGATTGGAATAAACTGTCTGGAATGGTACTGAGATGGGGCGGTCTGTAATGGACATTTGTTTTGAGGATACTTTCTAATAATTATTGTGGAACTAGAAGCTTCACTTAGTTTATTAACACCTATTGAGCTGCATGTGCTGAATCACTCAGGACTAGCCACAGTAACACCAGTCACATCTACAGCTGTTGGGACATACATGTTCAAATCTACATCATTTATGCACTTGGGGTCTTCCAACTGATTATCTTCTATACCTTGGCTATAACTGGTGTTGTCTGCTTCTTCATCAGCGGCATCAGTCAGTTCTGGTTAGAATTCCAATCCCCTCATTGGTTCACATACAGCAAAGAAGTGGGAAAATGATGTAGAACGTTCCTGTCATGTATCATGTAGCTCTGGTGCCCCATATTTTGCTTTACTATCTCCCCCTTACTGAACTCCAGCAAATAAACACTCAACATGAAATTCTGTAAAGACCTAGTATCTCTTATCATTTCCTTTCAGTCAATGTAAGGAAACTTGTCAGCTACACTTTTGAGAGTCTCATCATGCCTTTGAACGAAATAAAACCTAAACTTGGTGGTACTTCTAGGTTTAAAATACAGAAGACCCTTTGCAACTTTGCTGGTCACGAAAACATAAAAAGGGCTCAGGCCCTCTTAAAACTTTCATTTACAGTGCACTTTTAATTCAGGTTATTAGGGGATGTTATGGATTAGCATACCTTGCTGCTGTAAAATACATATTTACAAGATTTGGATGAGTAGTTCAGAGAATGAATGTACTGCTTTGCTGCTGAAATGGTATTTGGCAGCGGACAAGGTTTTTCAGCGTTTCTGTTATCCGAAATGACTAAATCAATGCATTTGTGATTAGAATTTTTAGTCTGTGACTTGCCTGTGGCTGGTTCTCAGAATATTTGATATTCTAGTTGCACTGCCGGGTAGCGATAGGACAGATACATCATGTGATGTTATTTCCTTCCTCTGATCTGATTGATAAATGAACCTTTTTAAAACATTGTCATATGAGAGGACAGAACATCCAGTTCCTGTAAATGCTTGTGTGTGTGACTTTGAAATCTGTTTTCCGTGAACACTTGTGTCAGGATGATTCAATTACAGAAATATCTGAACAAAAGTAATATAAGCTGATAGTAATCGCACTAGAGTAAATATTTAAAGAAACAGTTTCCCCCTGTATTGTCTCTGCTTGAAATAATTGGGAGAAACTAGGGTAGATTTTTTAATAATTTTCTATTTAATGATATTAGAAACCAGCTTCTGTCTGCTCTGCCAGAACTATTTGCTCAGTGTTTCTCAAAAAATAAGATGGTTGCATCTAGATGCGCCTCACTGCAGAAAATTGAATAACACTTTATTGTACTTAGGGTGAGTCTAAGAGCCACATACATTTCAGAAGGAGGTAAAGGGCCATTAACAGCATTCCTTCCAAAGGAATAATTAAGCTTGGACAAAAAGAATATGAGCCAGGAGTGTGCCCAGGTGGCCAAGAAGACCAATGGCATCCTGGCTTGTATTAGAAATAATGTGGCCAACAGGAGTATGTTTGGCACTGGTGAGGCCGCATCTTGACTATTGTGTCCATTTTTGGGTCATCTCAATACAAGAGAGATGTGGAGGTGCTCGAGTGGGTGCAGAGGAGGGCAACTAATTTTTTCACAGGAAGGGTAGTCAAGCACTGGAATAGGCTTCCCAGGGGGGTGGTTGAGTCATCCTTCCTGGATGTGTTTAAAGATTGTTTGGATGAGGTGTTGAGGGATCTGGTGAACTTGTAAGGTAGGGTAGATAGTTGGACTTGATAATGCCAGGAGTCTTTTCCAACCAGAGCAATTCTGTGATTCTGTGATAATACATGATAGTGAATTGAAAAAATATTTTCTGGGCTGGAGCAGTGTTGTGTGCAGATCCCTCTTCTAGTTTGTAGACATTTTCTTTCCCTTGGCTCTGAGTTCCAGGAGCTGGTTACAGACCTTTGGAAACTGGGATATTCAGATTTCCAAAGAGTGAGACATCATTCTAAGATGGAGAATGGGTGTTTGGGAGGTGAGACACTAAGACTGAGCATTGTTCCTCTGTTTTCCACGCATAGTCCTGTCTTGACCTTCTGTGTGCAAGCCTGTGTATACTTTCTGCTTTTTCCCATCTGTGCAATAATTTAAATAAAGCTTCTCTATTTTTTGTAGGGACAACCTAATGTAAATTAAGTGGTTAGCTAAGTGATATAGGAGGAACTGAAGCATGGATCCAGATGATAAAGACAAACCAAACCTTCTGCACAGCTGTCATTGCCTCAGTGACTCAGAGACAGACGAGCATTAAATTGTCTGAGTCTGGTATCTTCAATCTTTGAATGTCAAACTGTCAGTATTGCACAAAATCAGAATCTCACAGACTGTTTTAGAGTGCCATTAATTTTCTAGCAGCTTAACAATATTGTTATGAAATCTCCCTATTCATTAGCTGAAATTCTAAGATTGTCTTGTACTCTAGTTGTATAACAAAGGCAGATGGTACAAAGAGCCACTTCTCTGCTTTGTGCTTCTTTTCTTGCAATTTTTATTCTGTCTTCTGAGTAACAAACACCTATTAGGAGCTTCCTGCAGGAAGAATGGCTTCCCTCAGGTGACCTAGGCTTGAGGTACTGAAGAGAACTCTCCTCTCTACAGGTAAGAGAATACACTGAAAATCTTTGCAAATGGCATCAGAGTGGTTGCCCTTCCCAAGGTTTTTGCAAATTGCTGTGGCAAGGACAAGAAAGAGGTTACCTTGGACACCCCCTGTAGACAATGTCCTTCTCTGCTATATTCAGCTAGCTATGAAAATTAAATGGAACATGATGAGCTGTGCTGTCATGTAAAATAGCATAAAGCATCAGGCTTTTTTAATGAAAAACTAGCTTCATTTATATATTGAAATTTATTTGACAAAATGAGAGCACTTAAAATGCTTTTTAAAAAGACAATGGTGGTAAGTTCTTAATATTTTATATTGGACTATGGGGGTGGTAATATTATTAACTAATAACAGGTTACATTTTTCTTTCCAGTCTTGAGACAGTTTGATAATGGAAAGTGATACTATATTCATAATCAAGTGTATAATCATGTGTCTTTCCCCTTGTAACTTTGATCACTTTATGTAAATAAGTATCATACAATTCTAAGATTCTATAATTTGATGTGCATGTATGACTAAGTATGTTAAAGGAGCATGAATATTTAGTGATTAAAATTGAAATATGAATCCTACAATTCATTCATATATGTTTATGTGAGCATAACCCAAATGTTCACCTTCTAAGCCCTTATTCTGACTGCATCCACTTACGCCTGTGGGAGAAAGGATGACACAATATGCATGTGCATTTTCCTTGATTATGTTTGTCACAATGTCAAAGTATTGGCAGCTTTCCTAGTGGAGATATGAGTAAATCTGGCAGGCCGCAGTCTAAAATTAGTTCTCTCTATATGTAATTGTCCTACTTTGGTCTGCAACAGTCCCAGCCTCACTGAGATTGTACATGGACCATCTAACTGCCACAGTTTTGCAGGCTGCTAAACATATTCTTGGTGAGCAATTAGCAGTGCACTATTTTTCACTTTTATAGGTATTCCTGGGGAAATATTTGTAATTTTGAGTAAGTTTGAGAATGTTTACTATATTTACACTCAAAAGAATACCCTGTCCTCAATGAACTCTGATATTTTTTTCCCCCCTTGTATATTTAGTGACTTCCTTAAAACAGGAGGGGTTTGAAAGACAATGGCTGTCTGTCCATCAGTGTTGCAACAGAATGATTCATGTCACACTTTTAGAGGAAACTACATCAATCTTGGCCATCCGTACTCCTCAGCTTATACTTGCCATTAGTCTACTTGAAAAAAAACCCTCTTCTAGCACTGCTTCTTTAAGAAGAAATATTACTTCTTCTAGTAACTGCAGACCTTGATGTTTTCAGAGAATTTGGAATATGAAAAATCTGTTTCTTGGCCTGTATATTCTCTAATAATCTGCAGAAACTAACCCTGCTGACAAATCATGGATCAGACTTAAAAAATAATACATTTAAAATGGGGAAATAAACCAGAAAGATAATATTGGTGTTAATTTGCCTTGGCTGCATTTTATTTCTAAGGGAAAGCTTGCTATTTTCAAGAACTTCCAGACCATCATAAGATGCATGTGCATACACCCACACCTACAGATATATGCAAACCTGGATCTTTCTTCGTTGGTGGAAATTCCAGCTAGACAGCAGTAAGACTGTGACTACCTACAGTCTTGCAAGATTAGGGTCTAAATAGACATCAGCCTTTTAAGTGAATCTTAAACAAAACCGGGAAATAAAGTAAGTTGTTTTCCTTCTGCCTGTATTCTCATAAGAAGTTAGTGCTTTCTATGTACTAGTCAACATTTGTAGTCCCAGTATCTCCAGAAGGCTGTTTGAGAATGCTGTTTCTGCAGAATTCTGCTTACCAGGTACATGACAGTGGCCGGCCAGAGCCTCATCCAGCCTGGCCTTAAACACCTCCAGGGACGGGGCCTCAACCTCCTCCCTGGGCAACCCATTCCAGGCTCTCACCACTCTCACAATAAAGAACTTCCTCCTCACATCCAATCTATGTCCTTCTTGTAAGAAGGGCTCCAGAACTGGTCGCAGTACTCCAGGTGGGGTCTCACCAGAGCCAAGTAGAGAGGAAGAATCACCTCCCTCGACCTGTTGGCCACACTTCTCCTGATGCAGACCAGGGTCTGGTTTGCCTTCTGAGCCGCAAGTGCACACTGCTGGCTCATGTTGAGCTTCTCACCCACAAGCACTCTCAAGTCCCTCTCCTCAGGGCTACTCTCCATCCAGTCACTGCCCAGCCTGGATTTGTGCTTAGGATTGCCTCGACCCAGACGCAGGACCTTACACTTGGTCTTGTTGAACTCCATGAAGTTGGCTTGTGCCCACCTCTCCAGCCTGTCCAGCTCCCTCTGGATGGCAGCAGGGTGTCTGCTGCACCACACAGCTTGGTGCCGTATCTGTGCATTCAGTTAGACACAGCAGGACCTTCTAATGCACTACAGCAAAAAAGGCAATCACTCACCTAAGGCTTCACCTCTGCACCTTTAAGCACAGAAGTCTTCCCGGGATGTTTACTCACTACCCTGTTAGTTGAGCAGAGTAAAGGACAGCAAAAGTAAAACCTCTCCTGGGGATGTATCACCAGTTTTCAAATTAATACTCTGCTTTGCTCACAAGGCTGCCTGGTGGTGACCGGAACAGTGACACCACCTTCCAGTCATTATGGTGCTACAGCAAGCAGGCTACCAAATATTTGTGTTCTGATTTAAATGATTTTCAATATGAACCTCTGCTAGCATAACCCCTTCACCAAACAACCATGTATTGTTACCCTAATCACACCAAGGAACCAGATAAGTTATTTCAGTGTTCCCACACATCTGGCAAATAGATTTCAAGAGCTGAAAAATATCCCAAAGGACAAAATGATGTATCAGCTGGAGAGGAGACTTAAAAGCCATGCAGCTGTTTATACATTCAAGTAATATCAGATGTCTCCTAGAGAGGAAATCTCCTCACATGTGGTAAGACTGATGCAGCCTTTCAGCAGTGCTGGATAGCTGAGGTTTCAGCTCTTGCAATGGCCATTTACAGGCTGGTCAGCAGCTATCTGGTGTCCACAGACAGATTGAAGGGTCTGCCAGTGAGGCTGCAGGTTTCCCTATCATCTATCATACAAATTAATAAATATGTATGACATCATATTTCAATATATGCATAATATTGTATTTCAGCTCCAATCCCAAAGAGTTGAAATCAGAAATAGCATGGCTGGCAGGAGTAAAGAAGTGATCGCTCCCCTGTGGGAGGTACTGGTGAGGTCTCACCTCAAATACTGTGTTCAGTTCTGGGCCCCTCACTACAAGGAGGACATTAAGGTGCTTGAATGTCTCCAAGGATGGGCAACAAAGCACAAGTCCTATGAGGAGTGGCTGAGGGAACTGGGGTTGGTTATCCTGGAGAAAATCAGGCTCTTTTACCACTCTCTGTAACTCCCTGAAAGGGGGTTGGAGTAGGGTGGGGGTCAGTCACTTCTCACAAAGAACAAGCCATAGGACAAGATTAAATGATCTTGGGTTGGCTAGAGAAGGTTAGGCTGACAACCAAAAAGGCTGTCAAGCATTGGAACAGGTTGCCCAGGGAAGCGGCTGAGTCACCATCCCTGGCTGCATGTAGAGGTGGTGCTGAAGGAAGTGGTTCATTGGAGACTTGGCAGTGCATGTTTGGACTAAATGACCTTAAAGGTCTTTTGCAACACAATTCTATGACTGTTTCTATGAAGCTTGCAGAGATGGAGTTTCAATACAGCTCTCAGCATAAACCCAACGATCGGCAATCTTGCTCAACAGACTACTTGAATTTTTAATCAGTCTCTTAAATTCAGACATCAGAGCAGGCAACTAAGTTTGACACACAGTTTGAGCTGCGTAATTGATTCTGATTTAGCTAGAAAAGCCTTGGATAGTGTTGAGAAGGGCATCAGAGACACTTGAATACTGTTGCATTAAAGCAAGTGAAGTTCATGAACAACAGACAATACAACGCTTGGAGAAAGCAGAATGTGCAATAGTGTCAGAAGAAACCTCTTAACCAGAGAGTTCACGGAGTCCCATTTGATTCAGAAGCCATTACCCTGCAACTGTATGTTAACGAAGCAGCTGTTCCTCTGCTAATTGCTACTCTGAAAAATTGCTTTTTTCCAATTAAGGTTTTATTATCGGATTTATCATCGCAAACAGAAATAGATGCATTGCAATTTTAGAAAGACAACAGAACGGTGCAATTATGCAGCAGTCTACCAGCTGGGCATAAATCAGACTCTGTGATTCTGAGGTTCTGCAAGGTCTTCAGAAGTTGAGCAGATTTGTAGGTACGTGTGTCTCCTGTCTGCATCCACAAGGATGCCCAGATTAGCCTTCCAAAATTGACTTGCCTGGTTAAAATGTAGTCATTTTGAGTCTTATCCAGACATTAAGATAAACGGCTCAATTGCTAAAAATGATAAGTACACCGAGAAATCCCACCTCCATTTCAGTTTGGTTCCACAAGAAGAATTAATCTGCAAATAATCATCTGATCTGGATAGATGGGAGAGCTCGGCAAAGGGGAAAAGCAAGGATAAGAGTAGGGTTCTGCACCTGAGGAGGAACAAGACCACTATAGATTAGGGGTTGTTCTGCTGGAAAGCAGCCCCATGAAAAAAGACCTTGAAGTGTTGGTGGACAGTAAGTTATCCATGGGATAGCAATGTGCCCTCGTGGCCAAGAAGGCAAATGATATCCTAGCATGCACCAAAGAAATGTGGCAGCGGGCCAAGGGAGGTTCTTCTTCCCCTCTGCTCTGCCCTTGTGCAAACACATCTGGAGTACTTTGTCTGATTTTGCTCTTTCCAGTTCAAGAGAGATAGGGGATTTCTGGAGAGAGCCCAACAGAGGGCTATGAAGATGATTAAGGGACTTGAGCAGCTCTTCTGTGAGGAAAGGCTGAGATAACTGGGTCTGTTTAGTCTGGAGAGGAGAATGCTGAAAGGGGATTTTATTAGTGTCTATAAATATCTGAAGGTGGGAGTCAAGAAGAAGGAGGCAGGCTTTTCTCAGTGGTGATAGGGTGGGGGGCAATAGGTACAAGCTGTGGCACAGGAGGTTCCACCTCAACATCAGGAAAAACTTCTTCACTGTGAGGGTGACAGAGCCCTGGCACAGGCTGCCCAGAGAGCTTGTGGAGTCTCCTTCAACAACGTGCCTGGATGCTTTCCTGTGTGACCTGTCCTGCTTTTGGCAGGGCAGTTGGACCAGAGGATCTTGAGAGAACCCTTCCAACCCCTACCATTCTGTGATTCTGTAACAGCTTTTCTTTCACAGTGCTCGGCTCTAAGGCTGTCTGCTAAAGTGGTAAGTAGACTTTAAAACAACAGGCTTTGAAAATTTAATTCGGCATTACTTTTCAGGGACATTTCTGCTCATGGCAAACAACTCTGAGAGGGCAAACAGCAACCAAAGATTATGCACAGTCTGGGAACACGCTGCCTAGGGAGGTTG
This sequence comes from Phoeniculus purpureus, assembly GCA_028565055.1. NCBI lineage: Eukaryota > Metazoa > Chordata > Aves > Bucerotiformes > Phoeniculidae > Phoeniculus > Phoeniculus purpureus. Next base: position 111,413,700 of record JAOXOE010000001.1, read on the forward strand.
TGGAGTCTACTACTCCTGAGACTTTTAAGACCCATCTGGATGCATTTCTGTTTAAACTGTCTTAGGTTTTACGAGTCTGCTAGAGTGGGGAGGGTTGGTCTTGATGACTCCTACAGGTCCCTTCCAACCCCTACTGATCTGTGTATAGTGACTACAGGAAGGAGAGCCAGCGCCACACAGATGCCCCTCTATTACAGGTGATTAGGAAAGGTTGTGGCTGTATTTATTTTGACATTAATTGGTTTCGTTGTTATTCTCTTTACGAACATAAACCATATTTTATAATTTTTTAATTCCAAAACACTGTAAAGGGTTTCACTGTCTAAAAAGACAGCAAATTCCTAACTTGAGATACAACCACTACAAACTATGCAACAGCCGTCCGTCTAGCAAGCGTCAACTTTGAGTAACGGAGTTTGTCACTCCAAAGTTTTCACCACTTTGAGCAAGTGGTGAAAACGAATCGGTCCTTCGCCAGATAGGATCAAATGGAAAAGACACACTGATGGCTATCTCTGCCCTTTGAAGCAAACCATCAGAAAATCAATCTCGTTAAAGATGACCTGTATGAACCCCAGGAACAGCCTAGCAGCTTCAAAATCATACAGTGCCCGTCCAAAATAGCAAGGCTAAAAGGGCTAAGTCATAGAGATGCGGATGTGGGTATTTTGTCTACTTAACACAGAGGAAAAAAACACACTAGAACTTTCAAGGTCTCAGAGCCAATGACTTGGGAATAAAACACTCAACTAGGAAATTTGCTGGCAACTATGAGGGCCATGATTAAATGCCATGTAAGGACAGCCTTCTCGGGTCCTTTCATGCGTTTGTTTGCACCAAAACTGCCGCTAATACATCACGCCGAGGTGAAGTGTGGCAAGGCCAACAACTTTCTAGAGATTAGAAAGTTTTCCTAATTAGGCAAAACCTTTGCCTCCCTAGGAACATTCTCTTGAGCTACCCTTAGGAAATCTATCAACAGTGTAATAATGGCAATAAGTTAAAATGATGAATCAGTTTACGACAGAGGAATCCAGAAAGCTTAGGGAAAATGTGCAGTCCTGACACCTTCAAGCTTGCATGTCCTTCAGGAAGAAGCGAGCCTGTTGTGATGATCAGAAACTCAGCGTCCTTCAGTGAGATGTGCAATGCCAAAGAGGCGTTCCCCTGATGGATAGCTCCTACAGCGTTGAAGGCTGCAGGCAATTAGTAAACAGCACATCACGCAAGACAAAATTCTGCCTAAAGCGATTTGGCAAATTTCTGCTGTTACAGAAAGTGGTAATGGAGTGTAATGGCCACATATATCAGATGGGGGCTCAGTCATTAAGATCTCATCCAAGAGAAGAAAACACTATCAAAAGGCTGGGCTCTAATTCACATAACAGGAGAGGATAAACACTGAGGTGATTTAGCCAAGATTTACATCTGTGGTTCCAGGAAATCAAGGTATTTTTGGCTTGATGCTTAAGGTTAACAATCAATCTCATCTGGCCATTCATGCATTATCGTCCATCCTGATGTGTTCTATAGCACTTAAAAAGTAATATACAAATCAGGATCTCTACTCATATGAACACTCATTTCTACTCCTCATGCTTCAAGGGCTCTTAGCTCACACAAGAGGGAAGCAACGAGAACAGGCAACTTGATATTTTAAGGCTAGCAAAGTTCATGCTACTGTTACCACTAAATAATTATGTAGTCATCCAAGCTTTTCCAACAACATTTAGTCTGGCTCCAGGGTTTCTGCCGTTCTGTTTCTCTTGCTTGGACTGCAGGCCATAATCAAAATTGAGATTACACACTGAGATTAGGCATAAGCAGAAAGACAATCATTGACGGAAGAGCAGGGTGAGCTGCTCTTGTATGTTTGAATATTATCCACTGCCACAGACAGATGACAGCTACCCCTACAGACCTATTGTGACTGCAGCTGAGGTTGCAAGGAAAGTCCATGCTGTAAGGTAGGACTTAAAACCTAACAATAAAAGCAAGATTAAGAAAAAACAATCTCTTCCATGTAGTTTATTCTTCTTTCACAAAACATGGCTTTTGTGAACTTTGCCTGAACTTAGTCATGAGGACTGCTAAATAACCACAGCCCAAAGCAATGAGGATGGATGCATGTGCCAATAAACAACGGGCTCTACACTCCAAAGTGCAAACATTTTTAAATCAAGTACCCTACATTTTGCCCTTTCATTACTTTCTTCTCAGATTCCCCGCTTAGCTGGGCACTATCTCCTCTATATCATTTTACAGACAACAGCAGTCTTATTTGGAATAACCAAGGGGTTCACTAAGACTGTTCTAGTTTATACTTTCAGCAATCTCACACTGTTGGATGCTTCCCACGGAGGTGGATATGCCTGCTCATGGAAGGCTAGTTCTTCCATAGAGGAAAACAGTCTAACTTTACCAAAGCATAGAATAATCCTCCCTCCCTTCCCAAAGCTTAAAGCCCAGTACCATCATTTTCATCCTACCAAGTGTAACTGTGAGCCTAACATCAACTATATCTTCGTCCTTTTGTTTTTCTGTTTCAGAATAGTTCCAATCCACACGACAAGAACTTTTGAATACAGCTCTAAGAAACACGACACATTGGCACTTCCAGCCTTGCTTGAATGAAGGCAAAACCTTCAAGAACTCAAGTACACCACGCATTTTAAACCACACTCTATCAGTCCCTTCCGTTCTGTGATCTCGTGAGTCATCTCAAGTCTTACAACACAAGAAAGAAGGCTGCTGGTATTTAAGACTCTTAGTTGGATAAACAAGTGACTGAGGTTCAGATGCAGCTAAGAGGAACTACCAGCTACAAACAAAACAAAATTGTGTGACTGCCAGTGATTCTTTGTTTGATTTTTCTTTTCCCATATCCAGATGAAAATCAGCAAAGTTCTAAATTCCACTACAAGCAGAAAATACCGAGGAAACTACTTTGAAGTCAGAGTTCCTCATTTCCTTCTGCAACAATGCAGAGAGACAAGGAATCCTCTCTCCCTTGAATTCTGTTGCATCAGTGAAACAAGCACCAAATATGTGTTCTAACAACGTAACTTCGGTTCCAAAGAAACTTCCCTGGAAGTCAACAGCAGGATTTTTATTATCAAGTTCTTCAGGAAAAGCTTGACCTGAAGAGCTCTCTAGATGAAATTATTAATAGCTGCAATAATGTCTGCTGAGACACCATGCAAGAAAGACCGAAGGAACAACACCGATACATCACAGCAATTCCCAGCCATCCTTGCCCTTGCTCTTCAACCCGTTGGCTGCTCTTCTGAGACCAAACTAAATGCCTCATGGTATCATCGCTTCACTACAACATGACATTTCCTCAGCAACACGCACGGAAACTTCATCGACAATAGCTGACCAGTAACAGTTCCAAGAAAGTAAATTGTCTAGCCCAGTTATGAAACAAATTCCTTTCTTTTTTGCTCCTCTGGAAGCAAAAGTGCTGTGTAGTGTGAAGACCCAATAAAACGTGCTCATGGCTGCGCAGGCAGACCACAGTCAAAGCTCTTCTCCTTTGCCAAGGCACTCTTCTTTCACCACAGCCAGGTCTGTGAGTCACAGGACAGTGAACTGTGGATTCCAGTGCCCAAGTGTGCTTTCAGGAACCTTGTCTTGGAGAAGGCGCACGGGTGTTCTGCACTTCCATTAGCTTTTGCAAGACTGATTTACTTTACTTAAGCCTCCTTGCACAACAAGCTTCTCCATGCAGAGCCTGAACGGCCCCAGCACCGATTACCTCTATTAAGGGTGCACAAGAGGATGCATGAATTGTTTGGCCAAAGGAGAATGACTCAATCCCTTCTCATACTAATGTAAAAATCCTTCAATTGCTTCATTGATGTAGGGATACTGAAAGCATAATGTCAGTTCTTTAAGCTGCAAGTCTCTGGTTTTGCTTTTTAGCCTCAAAAAAAATGCACTTTTTCCTTCAGGAACCTTCACTTACAACTCAGTAGGGCTGGATCTCCCTAAAATACTTTTTTTTAGGACTAAACTCCAGTCATCCCATGAATCTGCCCCTCATAATTACAGTACGTGATGAGATGACAACCTTCTGAAAGTCCCTAACCCCAGGAAGGTCATTACTGCTCTTTGATAGGCTTGAAACAGAAGTACAAAGAAGAGAGGACAGCGTGTTTTATGATCCCCTTGGCATTACACATCACCAAATGGACTTATCAGAAGAATTCTGAATGTTCCAAAAAGGAAAAAATAACCTTGGACGTTTGACTGAACAAAACCGGTGTGTTTTCAGGCTCTTTAAAGTCAGGCAGAGAGCTTCTAATAGTCATTCTTTCAGGCTTTAGGAAACTGATATTCAAAAAAAAAAGAAGATTTCGTTATGCTCTCTTGTACTTTCAGTAATGGTTTGATGGAGATGAACCCCTAGGTTGCAATGAAAGCTCTCATGTCTTTTCTTTGCAATGACGACAACAACAGTCCAGATGCGTAAAATCATCCCCTTAAATGAAATTGAAATGTCAACACAAAACTTCTACCACGCAGGACCAGACCATACTGTACCCTAAGGCATGCTGACCTGTGAGACAGACAGACAACCGTAAGCAAGGCGAGGACAAGCAAACAAGTTGCTCCAGTTTGCATATTTATCACGGAAGAACTGTGTGCACGCTCCTTCTCTGCTACAAATGCAAACTTTAAACAACCCTCGTGATGATTTTTGCACTGGAATGAGTGAAGATCATCCGACATCCATCACCATGCTCTGCTGATGAGAGCAATTCATTAGCCATGGTAGCTGTAGTATTTACACCTACATTCACCCACTGCAAGTGCTGAGAAGAGCTGTCAGGGAAGGTATCTCTGAAGTAGGGAAGGACAAGTAAACCAAAAGACTTTTCAATGAAAAAAGACAATTAAAAACCCAGTTGAATAAAGAAGCTGAAGAAAGCAGCAATTAGGTAACTTGTGATACAAATGAGCAGAGAGAAACAAAATCCTTGAGTAACTAGTGAAGACAAGAGGGCTTTGACACTGAACTGCAGTTTACTAGAGGCAGTTCTGTTATGCTGGGAAAGGAAACGGCACCTCTGGACTTGGACTGACAGTCTCCAAACTGCAAAATGCTTTAAATAGAAGTGACTCAAATCACCCATTTTAATCATGATTTAAATCAGCAAGCAGGAAACATTCATTTAAATAATCAATTCTAATCTTGTTTCGCAGCTGTACATTTCAGTTATTTCTCTGAAGTAAGTTTCAGTCCAGTGCTTGGTAATCATTAAAACACACTGACTTGTAACTAAACTCCAACTGTACACTAAATTGGAATCCCTTCTCTAACCAGAAGGGCACATTAAATCTGCACACGCTTTAAAGCAGCTCCACGCTTTGCTATGCTAGATTTGTGATTTTTTTTTTATATATTTGCTAGATTACTTTCATTACTTCATTTTATATTTTATTTCTACATCAAATGGCACTGGGAGGGTAACTAGGATGTAATTACAAAGACCATGAACAGCATTTTAGAAGCATGCGTTACTTACTATGAAATGACAGACCAAAATACAATACAAAATTGACTTTTTAAATTACAGAACTGCTAGTCACAGAATTGAACTGCTGCTTTCTAATCACAGCCTGAAAACTGCAGATTTGGTGAATCTCGGTCTGCGCTTCTCTAACTTAGTCAGAAATCATCGCACAAAATTGAATTTCTTGCTTTTTGTACTGCTTTGGCTCAACAGGACACCAAACTGAACCAGCAATAACCTCCTCCCCAAACTATGGGCTACAAAGAAAACTAAAGCAAACGCTCAGGCTGAAAAGACTTGCGCCCACCCACCCATTCAGAGGTACAGGCAGCACTGGCTACCCCAACACTGTTCTCGTGATTCCACTCAAGAGTTAGAGTTGTGCTCAAGCCTTAAAGAGATGCACGGGACAGTTGGGGACAGTGCAGTGACCTGGCAGGGATGGTCTGGGCTATCTGCTGCATTGCAAAGGTCAGGTTTGTCGGCCAGTTGTAACAGGCTAACAGAAGACTCCGTAGCCCTTGTTCTAGGGCCACCGCCGCTCAGGAACACGAGCCCTCCGGCCATGTGTGAAGCTCTAGGGAAGGCAGCAGTTTATGTAGCTCTCCTAGAACATGAGCAAGAGGAACATCCTAAGTTTTGGTAGATTTGGGATGGATTAATTGAGTTTCCTAAAGAAATGTATGCAAGAATGACTATTTTGAGAAGTCTGCATCACACAAACATCACTGGATTGCTCTGTGAGGAAGTCACAAGAAACTAGCAGCGAGACCAGATTATTCCAGAAACTGTTTTCCTTTTGTGATTGTGTTTCTACAAAACGCATAGACCAGGATGTTGGTTTTCAGGCATTCGTAAAATAGAGATGCTAAAGACCATCACAGAAACTTTTTCCTCATCTTACAAGAACCTGGTTGAGTCCTTCCATTACTGAATATCCCTGTATCAGTTTCACAGACGATCCGTAGTCGAGATCAAACTGAACATCAGAGCAACGCTGTGCCTATGGTACATTATTTGCACAGATTTATTCTTGCCTGCACTCAGTGTGTCTCAGTTCACAGACAGAAGCAGTCAGGAACAAGAACATCGTGGATGCAGGTAAGTCTGCTCTGGTGCCTTGTGGGCAAGATGCAGCCCGAGGGACCCTTCCAGCCTCATCCACTGCGCAGCAAGGAGCTGTGCTGAAACAGAGAGCATCCTCCTAACAGCCAAACAGTAGCCACACACAAATTTGCAACTGAAACGCAAGTGTTGATGACGCTCCATACTTCAGTTTAATGTTTACCACTCCAGTTAACTCACTTAGTATTTCATGCCTAGGCTCTGCCACTCAGCAAATACAAGGACAGAGGCATGGTAAGGGGCACACAGGGTACGCGCTCTTGCTCAGTGTGTGCTGCCGAACAGATGCAACGTGCTCACGACTACAAAAAGCATCAACAACTTCACTATGGAAGAAAAAAGCCACTTCCCCTTCACACATTAGTTTAATGTTGAAAATTACAAGCTTCTTCCGCCTATGTAAAAGGTTTTAACTGTATTATGCAATGAATGAGGCCTCAAAAAGAGCTCTACAGCCATTAGTAAGAGAAGATACAAACTAAGCCTTATATTAAGCTGCTGTAGAGAAAATGACTGACAAGAGGAAAGCAATAACAATATAGTAATGGGACTTAACGAGTTGATGCTTCATAGAAGTTGGATTCTGCTCTGAATTTGGATCTGTGTTGTAAAGCACCACCAAATAAAATAAAACGCGATTGCAGAGCATCCTCATTTCAAAATGAAGATTTCACATAGTTCTCTGCCTTAACATCTTAATTAAGTGGTACAGAGGCAAACTATTCAGAAGACACAAACAGCAGCCCGTGGGGTTTTCAAACACGATCCCATGGTGTAAAGAACCTTTGTCAAACGTAACACGTGGTGCTCAGAATCACATCTAACACTGCTACTAATTATAGCACCAGAATGTCATAGAACCATAGAATCATAATATCGTCATTATTCTGAAAGACAGTGGTAACTGCTGCCTCTTGTTCTGCAATGGGAACTAGTCAACTTCTTGTATTATATTGGATTGAAACCTCTGGGTGGGCTGCACAGCATAGAACATGAGGGAATCATCACCGTGCTGAATGCTGCCTCCATTTTTAGGATTTCAATGTCAACACCTCACTTACTTTCAGCTCAAAATGTGGTCAGAACCAGATAAAACAGCAGGTGTTGGTTCTGACAGTTTAAAAGTCGCTCTCAGGATGGCAATGCTGAGTTTTAATAAAGGTAAAATATTTGTGACATTTACCTTCAGTTATTAACAGAACTCATCAGTGCCCTCTTCCATTTCCACAGAATACTCTGCATTATTAATGGAATAGAAAACTGCATTTTTAATGTAAAGTACGAACGATATCCAGGGCTGTTGTTTTTTCGCACACTCAGGATGACATACACGTATATTCAAAACACAAGTCACACTACGACAGCAGACGGAAATCTGGCACAGCATAGGTTGTCCACAGTTTTTCCACAAGGACTTTCCATTTGTTTCACCTTAACGTAGAAAGACTACAGCAATGTGTGTCTGTATCCAGACATAAGCACGTGGCCGGCAGGGCTAGGGAAGTGGCCATGCCCCTGTACTCAGCCCTGGTGAGGCATCACCTTAAAGGGCAAGGTTGGGGGTAGTCTCTTTTCATACTTAACAACTGATAGGAAAACAGGAAATGGACTCAGCCTGCTCCAGAGAAAGTTTAGGTTGGAAACTAGGACACACTTCCTCACTGGAAGGGTTGTCAAGCATTGGAACAGGCTGTCCAGGGAAGTGGTGGAGTCTCCAGCCCTGGAGGCATTTAAAAGACACGTAGGTCTTGTGCTTAGGGATATGATTTACTGATGGGCTTGGCTGTGCTGGGTTAATGTTTGACCTTGACAATCTTGTAGCTGTCTTCCAACCAAAACGATTCTAGCACAGAAAAAGATGCTGTGGGTGGCAAGACTTTTCCTAAATCAGAACCCAAAGCAAATCTAGAATAAAGCCACCACTTAGCTCTCTTGCTCAAATACAGTCTCAGAGATGTAACCGTCTTACACCGATACCCAAACGCATTGGAAGAAAACTGTCTAAAGACATTTCATGTAGAACACACGGGGAATGGCTAACGTGACTTAACATGCAAAATGCATTGTCTATCTTTTCTCGTACTAAAGAAGTGACTGGAATACCTAATGAAGCTCAGCACACCTCTTTCATATGCTCAATATGCCCTACTTTCCTCCCGGTGCTGCCTGCACTAGAAACGTCAGCCTCGCAGCCCAGCTTCTCACACCAAGCGCATGGCGCTCCTTTCCAAAAAAACTTATCTACAGCAACAGACTCTGGTTTTATTCACCCAACTGTTTTTATTGGATCCCTCTCTCCTTTATCCTCACGCAAACTTGAGTTGAGAATAATGCACAGTTGTACGTTTCACACTAGGAGTTGGTGGTACCTTCTACGTGCTGGCACCTGGGGAATATCTTTTGAAAGCCTTAGGCAAACTGTCTCTTAGGTTGAGACGTTCCTTTCATATTGAAGAGCTTATGCCTCCCTTTGAACAGTTCAACAACCGCAGCACAAGGTGTGTCTTGTGGATGCTGCCTCACAGCAGTTAATAAGAGTGAAAACAGAGCGCCTGGATAAACATACAAGCGGTTAAAATAAAGAGAAGCAAGAAGAGGTGTGCATGTGCCTTTTCCATGCAATGAATTCAGGAGTATGGCATCCCTTTCTCCATCTAAAAATAAGCCAACACTATTCTGAGCTCTTGCTGAACAATGAATTTTGCAAAGTGGTTTCTCAGAAATTACAACTACAAGTGCTAAAATGTCTTCCCCAGTGACATTTCGGCACCAGACTACCTGGTTAACCTGACTGTAAAACAGGTCTAACCTTTACTCTTCTGCTTGCAAATATCCAGGTGGTTTTTGGTTTTGTGCTTTGGCTCTGTATGACTTTTTTTCCCGTTAAGACCACATTGAATAGTTCACTACATGACACATCTTTGTGCACACTCGTTTCTGTAGTGAATCTCACCCGTATCAACACGAGTCCCACTGATTCCATAGCCAGAGGTTTAGTTGACTCTGTAAAAGCAATGACCTACGGAAAGTTCCACTCAAAACCACAGAGCTACAGCACACATTGAAAAGGGGCTGAAAATAAGGCAAGGACTGTGTATGGTGTGAAACCACCAGAGTTTAACAAAATCAGTGCCGTTTAACAACAGAGTATTTGATTTTCTCTCACTCGGACTCTAAGTGCTACAGAACATCAAACGAGCTAACTCTGGTTTGTTACAGAGCACTGAGGCACACACAGCGTGTCGACAGACTGCCTGAAAGAAATTGTATGTGATTACATGGTTTTACACATCGAGTTCACCTTCTGTCATGAAGAACGAATGAGGGGAAATGCTTTGATACTCCTCCCTTACTCTCTCTTTTACAGTGAAGAATACAGGCTACCTGCCTTTATGCCTGCCAGTGCAACCGTAGGACCTTCACTTCCATATTCCCTAGAGGAGAAAAACCTCACATGCACACTTCATGTGGCGCAGAACCACGCCGGTGTGCTCTCTGTGGCACATGCCTGCGTGACAAGGCACCACAATGACAGGCTGAGAAGCAGCTGCAGCCCCCGCGAACCCTGCTGCACCATGTCACTGAAACATTAATCAGGCTCTGCTCCTCTGTAAGGACTTCAGGATGTTTTGGTCAATGTCAATACACTGGGAAAATGAGAAGTTTGCCCTTTTGTCAAACTTGCCTTGGGAGACATCTTCACCAATTACATCCAGAGGCTGCTCACAAAAAGCTTGAACTGTGTGTGATTTGTACGGCGGTACCTGACAACTTAAAAAATGACCAATGACTCAGACCGTTCCCTTTCCTGCGTTTTACTACCTCTTTATATCTCGTTCAAAAGCACTATGCTAAACTGAATTGCTCATCATTAATCCACCTCCTAACAGGTTACTGTGCAGCTGAGGAAAACTACCTAGGGTGCACTGAACCTGCACTCTTTGTTCTTTGTAAGCCCTGACGTCGTTTTGCTCCACAGAAGTATGATGCTGGGACTCTGGTCTCAGACAGTCATTCTAAGCAGTAATAGTGGGAGTGGGTCGTGCTCAGCATGCCAAGAAAGCACATGGAAACCTCAAAGGAGGTTACTTGACTGTTCTCCGTGCTGCCCGCTGGAGAATTCAGACAGCATCTCACTCTTACCACAATGGGATCTATAGACAAAAGTAAGCAACCGAACCCACAGGGAGGGCAGATACGCTGTCCTCCTCTTCTCAGTGGTTTCTGAATACAGACCCTAGACCTCATGACAAAAGGAAATTCAGCAGATATTTCCCATTCTCCAACAACTTCTTTCTGCATCACTGAAGGTGAAGTGAGCCTGGGGCAGATCTGCTTCTTTTGCAGTGTCCATTACCTTGTCACAGTGCTGAGACACTGTAAATACTACCACACTGCTTGTGTATGGCTTGGAAGACTAAAAAGCTTCCAACCCTCTTCCATCAAACAGCTGCCCCCCCACCAGGCCTCTTTACTCATCATCCACGCCCTGGCTGCCTTCTCTCCACACCTATGCAGCTACAGCCAAGCAGAGGCTGTGCGGTATTTCCAAACACACTAAACGATGGTCTTCCAGGAGCCTGAACAACAGGAGTTTATGCAGTGTCTGGATTTCAGCCTGTGCCCTATGGCAAAGGCTGCGCCTACGCAGCCGTATTTAGTCAGGCTCCGCGATGCTGCCCACGCTGGCAGTGAAGTACTGACCGGCTGGCTCCCAGCAGCCCGTGATGTAGAACTTTGACACACAGTTCATATGAGAATGGCACAAGCTACATGCATGCAGTCGTGTCTCTAGTCCTGAAGCAAAGCCAGGAAATACAACATCACGTTAGTTCTTTTGTTGTTAGAAAGCCACTGTGAGATACCCGATGAAGCGGAAGCTAGGACGCAAGACTGGCTAAGGCCAAGCAGGACTGTCCTGAGGTTGTATACAAGGTGCCTCCTTGGGCTGGCGCAGAGATTCCCCCTTATTAAACAAATGTCTGCTGCAAAGAGGTCAGGGAATACAGCTAAGCATCATCTACTTCAAAAGGCAATGCAATTTACCATTTCTTCCCCAAACTAGCTGCCACTCGTGTGGAGGATCTCTGCCACCTCATTCTTTTCTCCCCTTCACTGTTTTATGTGGCCACCTGATGTCAGGTCTGCTTTCTGCCCCTGCTACCCTTCTCCTGGAAGACACCTCCAAGCTCCAGAATGCTGGAGACAACGTGATCTATGAGAGCATCCGCACCACAGACGCCTGGATAAACCCACGCAGCCTATTTATACACTGACAGCTGCAGCAGAGGCAGAGCAGACGGAACACTTGCAGACTCAGGAAAAGAACAGAGCCTCATTTCAGGAGGGTGTCGCAATCAACAAAGTGTACAGCTCTTTTTGCTCACCTGAAAAGAAAACGCGTTAACTGATCAATCTGCTCGTCGCGACGGCTGCAACGCGGTCGTCCTTAATGACTGCTGAGTACCGAGCACTTGCCAGAGCCCAGAGCAACCACGGATAAAAAGTACTGAGACCCTGATTTAAAAAACGACTGGCAATTTGATCTGCTTCAGTACCCAAGCGACGCACATTTGCAGTCGATTAGTCACTGCAGATTCATTTTTAGCCCACGTGGCAACAGTTGGCTTTTTCTTTTCCTGAGAACAAGGAAAACCACGCCAGAGGGGTGAAATTCAAGTCTAATGTTCTGATGTACTCACAGATACAAAATTATCTGTTTACCTGCAAAAAAATGCAGCTACACATGAGAAGGGTACTGTGATAAAAGCAGTACTTGGTGATTAAAACAGTCCTTTCAAAATTATCATGGAAACATAGAACGATCTGTGTTGGAAGGGATCTTAAAAATCCAGTTCCAGCACCCTGCTATGGGCAGGGACACCTGCCACTGGACCAGGTTGGTCACAGTGCCATCCAGCCTGGCCTTGAACATGCACAAGGAGGGGGCGTTCTTCTAACACACAGGGCAAGGACAAAAAACACATCTAAAAAATCCACCTAAGCCTGGGATCGTATTCCTCTCAGTTTTGAAATCTCATCACAAAAGAGCTTCAGAAGAACACTGTTTCTCTGGACACTGCCTTCTGAAAGACAACTTAAGTAATGACCAGACTTGCTATGTAAATTACATCTTGCTAAGTCTCACTCAACGTCTTTTTCCCGTGAAACCTCTTCAGAAGGATGCACGCTCCACTTTACGTCTTTCATTAAGACACCAAATCGCAGCCGGCTGAAAAGGCTGAAGATGAGTAATTGTTACTAGATGATAATCAGTCAGAAACTGTTTTCTAGCGTGTAGTTGACTGGCAAAGATGTGGCATTTCAGATACATCCCTCCTAATTCTTTCTTTCCCTTTGGAATTTATCATTAAACCACACTGATGTGTCTCTCATGACAGGTACACTCAGGAATCAGTCTGAAAAGCCAATTCTGAAAGCTTCTTGCCATCTCTCATTTTCTGTGGCCAAGTAAGAGAAAAGCACTACATGACTAGTTTGGTAGGAGAGACTGGCTTTGCTGTATTCATAGTTTATATTAACAGCCCTCCAAATAAGGCTCCAAATATGGACCAAGACTAATTGTTCCAGACCCGAACCAAGCAAAACATCAAAACAACCTGGATGCCTGGACTTACATACATGCACACGTCAGTTTGCTTGTCATTTCAAGGCTTTCTTTTCTCTCTCCTTACTGTAAGTAAAGATGGGACTGGAAAGGAAAAGGAAATGAGAGCAAAGGGGCTAACTCATACCACTAGTGCCTTATGTCCAGCACTGGTGGGAGACAGCTAACGGGAGGACAACCGAACAAAGCCATGGTCATTCCCACTGCGAAGCCTCCCTCTCCTTTTTGGTCATCTTTTCATCTGTAGCCACATATCCTACCATGCTGGTGGAGAGGCTCCAAACAGCCATATTACAGCACCTAAACACTTTCTCTAGGAACTTGAGGAGCCATTCACCACTTCCCATTAAAACCAGAACGGGAAGGCTCCCTGGAGGGGTTTCCCTTGGTGCTTTCATTACAGAGAGAGATGCTGAAAGGTTCTTTTAGATTTCTGGTTTAGGTAAGCTTTAATGCCACGTGAGTATTGAACAGCATATTAATAACATTTCTTAACTATAACAAGTTCTGTGTCTTCCTGCAGATGTCAAGTGAACTGGTTAATGCATTTTTGAAAGTTACTTAGACGCCGTGGCGTTAAAAGTTCCTGTAAAAATCTGCATAAAACAAACCAAACACAATTTAATAGATTCTATTGTACAAATACTACCACATTCCAGGCACCAATTTAAGGGGCAGGTAGGTTTTCTTATAACCTTCCATCTGACTCTGTTAAAAAAAGAAAAAATAATCGAGATAAATAGGCACAAGAGCGCAGCAGCCCCGAAAGCTGCAAAATACAGAAAAGGTCAAAGAACTGGATGGAAAAAGGTCATTCAGCTCTCAGGGTATTTTGAAGTTTGCTCTTTTCCAGATACTGAGAATAACTGCAACATCTGCTAAACTCTCTGTGAACAGATATGAGCTGGGGTCCTTGGGTGGGCTGGTCAGGGCACAGACACAGCCCTCGGAGCTAGTAGAGCTGTCCGACCCCATCTCCCCATGGAGAGCAGGGGCTGCCTCAGAGGTGACACTGCAGCCATCAGTGCCAGCGTATCAGTCCTGTGGGTTTGGGTCCTGAAGTGGTAATGAAGTCACCACACTCCCCACCTGAAAAACCGGGAGACTGCTTTTTCCCTTGTTGTCTCAAACCACAACAGCTCTTTCTGGCCCTGAAACCTATGGCAGCTGGTACTACTTCCTTGTCAGACAGACAGCAGACCATTAGGTGATTATCACTCTTTGGTGTTGATCGCATGAAATGTCATCAAACAATCACAAAGTTGTGTAAACACCTGAGACATTCACAGAGATACCTCAAAGAGCATCCTGCAGCCTCTCAGAATGGAGTGAGAGAAAACCATGCACTGATGGGAACAAGAGAAGGACAAACACGGTAACCCAAGGCAAACTACATGGGGAGACCTAGATGCAAAGATCTCAATGACAACAGAGTAGAGCTGATAGCAATCAAGCCTGAAGCCATGTCCCACTGCAGAGCCAGGGCATGGCAAGCTGCACCTTGAGCTCCTCAAGAGCTACTAAAGACAGAGCAGCAGCAATGCCAAGTGTGACTTTGACTCTGCGAGTTGACTTTGGTGAGGGAGAGCATTTACACTGAATGCAGATTGTGCTTCTGTGAAATCAAGTGCCGCAGCATATTACATCCTTCCAAACAATATTATTAAACTACCGTAATAATCACCCTGCTCCTCAATCCAAGGTCTCAAAGCACATTACAGGCACTAATGAAATAACTCACACAAGACCACTGCGAGGAGGAAGAAGAGGATCATTACTGTTGATGTTCACAGTCATAAAATCGTGCTTTGAGGCACAGAATTTCATTGCAAGAAGCCAAGAACACCAGTGTCACCACATACTTCACTCCACTGCAGTCAGGTACAGGTCCTGTCAAGGATTTACTATTACAGGGATGCTTGAGACGCTTTTAATTACAAAAGACTCCGCTTTCATTTACAACAAACAAAGTGAAAACAATCCCCAGAAAAAAGCTCTATTTGTGGATCTGAAGCTGGAAATCTGTTCTGTCTACCCTAAGGCAGAAGGCAAATGAAAATGAAAATGTGTATTTTAGTGCTACAGATAGTCCCATTCTCTTAAAGAGCCCCCACGTCTTCTTAGGGGTTGAGTCAGGATTTGTGTGGCCATCAGTCGTGCACTGCTGGCATGAAGTCAGCTGGCTGCGACAAAGTCCTGACCTCTGCACAAGGCAGGCTGCCCCAAGAGACATTTCCAGACAGCAAAAGCGCCTTATGGCACGGCTAAGGGGGATTCCAGGTCTTCATTACCCCATGCTTCACATTAACAAGGAATTGTTAATACACAAGCAAGTTAACTGGCAAATCACTAAAGCAAACGCAGCAGAACATCTTGTGGTTCAGACATGTAGCTGTAGCTCAGAGAAGCCACGTCAAACTCACAATGCTCCCATCGCTTTTCCACATCAACCTAAAGGGAACCTCTCACCCACGACAATCCGTTTTCCAAAAGCACAATTCTCTATGGTTTATTACACTGACTTCTGTGCCACAAGCAAGGTTTCACCAGTGGGTAAGAAGCAAGCAGAATCCTGTAGGTAAGACAGAGCCCATGACTGGAGAGAGGGCACCAAGCTCTGGACACCAGTACTGGTGCTTTGGTCAAACGTGTGACCGCAGTGCTAAGGATGGCTCATGCTGCAGCACTCCTGTGCTAATCAGCATCCCTCACTGGCTGCGATCGATAAACCTGCACTGCTCAGGCTTGCAGTGCATGCAACGCTGCTGTTGCAGTCCACGCACGGTGCTAGCAACGGGGGAAACACATGGGACTTTCTAAAACCATTTGCTCTACATTTCAGAAATATCAGAACTTGGGTCTTCCTGTCATTTTTCCTCTGAATAGGTATTGTGGGGTGCAGAAAGGTAACACCTGGCCAGGTTCCCTATGCCCCAAATGGTTTTGATATATTCAGATGCAAAGCAAATCTTTCCAGCTTTTGACAGAAATTTAAACGGAGTGACAGCCCTCAAGCCAAAACACTTCCATCTTTAGCCAGAAAGACACTGAGCAATTTGTCCTTGGGGAAGCAGGGAATAGCCATAGCTCATGATGAATGGTTAAGCCATCCGCATGCAATTCGGATCTACACCAGAAAGAAATTAAGCAGCTATCAGCTTACTGTGTAAGCCAGAGACACAAGCAATAATTTTAGTGAGCAGTAACCTGGCACGTCTTCTCACGTCCTGTTGCTCGTGTTAGGAAGGTCCTTGGAGCTCCTTCAGACCCCCATATCTGCACCTGACCCTGGTCTCTCCTGCCTGCAGGAGACCTGGGGAGGAAGGACTTTGGAGGTCACTGTTGGACTGTGACCATGAGCAGCAAAATAACCTGTCAATAGAGTCAATTGTCACATAAGTCAATGATAACCCGTCACTAATTCAATCAGTGCTTCTCTTCCCCTCTGCATTACAGGAGTACACTGTGTTAATTAACCTGCACAAGGAGAAATCACTGGGGAGTAAAGGGCTCTGTATTCCAGCAGAGAAGGGTGCAAGCAAAGCCAACGGCTGGAAAGAAGAGGCAGATAAATTCAATCAAAAATAAGTGAGATATTTCAAAGAATGTAGGAGATAATAATCAAGAAGAAGGGTCTTGTGGCCTTTAAACCAGTAACTTCCTGGACTTGTACAGGGTCCAGTCTAACACCAGTTTGACATCTCAGTGTAGGGGCAATCAGGTGACTTTCTACAATTTGAACTATGTAGGGGACTCAGAACGGGTGGTCTTGTAACCCTTTGCCTTAAGACTATGAATTCATTTGCTACACTATCACACTGTAAAATTTCTGCTTCCATATCTAAACCAGAAACTATCTCAAGTGGTACGCTGGGAGGTCTAGGGAAAACCTCCACTTCGTCAGCAAACACATACTGCAGTACGTGAACTGCAGAATAGCTTTAAATCCCATAATACAGTAACAGCATAAACCCAATGCTACTAAAACTATAGGAAAAGAACTATTACCTTGAATTACTTATCTTTTCCAGAGGTTAAGGTAATTCCATAAGTGCAGGAACCTGTCTGAGGGGCCCTTTTTTCTTTTACATTATAATCACCTCAAAGGGAAAAGATTTATATGGGGAAAGGAGTTTCATACTCAGGACATGATTCATGATCAGTATGCTGGAAGGCCATGGAAATTAGCTCTGTTATCTTAGATGAGAATTTGTCTCTCATATGAACCCAGCTAAATATATTTTCTCATTTCACACTCAGACAATCACCAAGGGTTCAATCCCACACCCATCTGCAGCAATGGCAGAAATCCCATTGACTTCACTGAGAGCAGGATAAAACTCTCTTCTTGAAGGTGTTACAGCACAATTATAGCCACTTTTCCAGAAGTACCCATGAGACAACAGAGGAGATCGTTGGGGTTCTTTTTAAAGGTTAAATCAGCAGGGAAAATGAAATTTTCTTCGAAGTAATTAAGCTGATTCCTCTGCACCAGCTGCGATGTAGTCAGACCTGAGTAGCCTGGTGTAAGTGCCAAGCGTGTGGTACCCAAGCCCTCAGCCCAGGAGCTAAGTTATGAGACCATAGGGAAATCTAGATAACAGATACATTTAGAAAGGCATCTAAGATTGAGTCTCAAAAATCATTCACAGGCCTTTCCGATGATGTTAGTTGTGGTCTTTGTGTCACCGATCCTACAAATGAGCCCTGACTGAACACAATGAAAGATTAGGGTGACACAATTCAAGGTGGGGAAAGGATACACTCTAAAGTAATAAGATCAAGCTGTTACTCATTTATAGTCCTTTCACAACCTGACAGTTCCCTAATTTCTGGGAAAGATTTATCTTGTCCTAACAAAATAATTTCTCAAGTGTCATGAGTCAGGCGGCCTTTAAAAGAGGTAGGGCTGAGGACAGGATGTGAGGTGGAAGCTGGTGCAGGGCAGTGTGCCCAGCTTTACACCCCCGACGGCACTGACACAGTGATGGAGAGAGGATGTCTGCCTGGAGGGATGTAAAAAGTGGTCCTGTGGTGACTCTGAAACCACCCAGCGTGGAAAATACCACCTAATGGCAACTACTCAGTGTCAGCTTTCCTTAAAGACAGACATGTATGCAACCTGCCACTGCAATTCAATGAATCATTTTGGCCAAGACTCACTCAGGAAGGGCACTTCACAGACTCTAAAACCATGTCTAAGGCACCTGGAGCTGCATTTACACCTTTTTTTAGAGACAACTGACTATTCAAAGGCACGTCTGTATTTTAAGTGTCATTTCTAATTACACGCACAATTGCGAATCCATCTGTTTACCACATACTGTAAATGTCTGTGGTTATAGATGCCTGAGTAATTATTGAAAATTAAATATTGCAAACAGTCAGATTAATTTCTCTCAGCATACCAAATTGCA
Organism: Phoeniculus purpureus; assembly: GCA_028565055.1. Lineage (NCBI taxonomy): Eukaryota > Metazoa > Chordata > Aves > Bucerotiformes > Phoeniculidae > Phoeniculus > Phoeniculus purpureus. Next base: position 111,432,392 of record JAOXOE010000001.1, read on the forward strand.
GGAAGGCTGCAAGGTGATTAAAATATTACACGCCCCCAGACATTAAACAAGTTCACTCCTATCCAGCACCTCGCTGTACTGTTCTGTACCACAGACAGGAAACTTCTCAATCCGAACACTTGCAACAGGAAGAGTCTGCAAAGCTCCTCTACACTCTGCCATCAGGGAGACAGTGATTTAAAACAAACGTGGTCTGCAAATGTCTCAGCTGTGCTGGATCAAGAAATGCATGTTTCTTAGGTGAGGCAAGTTGGTCTCAATGTCTTCTTATTTCCATGGTGGTGGAAGCACCATAGGAATACACACAACAGCATTTTGGTTGATTTATTTGTAAGATTGCCTGGCAGCAATGCTGCTCAAGAAGCCCTGAGCAGGAAAACACAAGGGAAAGCACAGTATTTGAATAGACACTGCGCTAGATAATAAGATGAAGGCTGGACTCGATGACCCTGGAGGTCCTTTCCAGCCGTGATGATGATTCTGTGATTCCCAGTGAGACACGGCCTTTCCTCCCAGCTTTTTGTGCAAAACAGCTGTCCCATCAAGCCTCTCAAATGCGTCTCAATTTTTGTCTTAAACAGTGTGTGTTACCCACTAACAGATTTTCAATTCAGATGAGATCATCTCTTTTAAGCGCCTGGGTAACAACTACTGGGGAACTTCACCGCTCAGCTCCTTTGTCTGGACCACAACTTTGGAACGGCACCTTTACAGCTAAAATTATCCTGATCCCAAAAACTCTTTCCAGTCTGCATGTCTCTAACTTCACCTTGCACTGACATTCATGCCTTTTATCTGTTAGATGAAAGAAAACTTTTGGCAGACATCGGATCACCATGTAGGTGCACGTGAAGTACGAAGGCATCGCCTTTTCTTCACAAATCACACAGCTGAATTTCTTCAGCTCCTCATGGTCAGGCAGGGAAAATTTTAGCTTTTAAAACAAGGCAATTGAGAGCCATGGTGATGTGAGCCTTTGAAATAGATGACTTGATATAGGATCCAGACAAGGTCAAAATGATATGAGAATGTGGCTCTAAACGTCTCACTGAATCATTTAACTGGGAGTCCCACTGCCTACACAGGCAGCTGAAGAAAATGTGAGGTCTTAAGTCTAGTACACACGTCTATAGTCACACCACTATCAACACAATATTGGGTACCCAGATGCCTTTCTGGATCCTACTTTGGCTGTAGTCAACAGATCTCTGTCTAAATCTCCTCTACAAAACCCTTTGAGGAAAGGATGGGGATGCACTATTAGGTCATTTTTAACTGTGGTGAGGTTAGCTTTTCCAGGGGTAATTTCACTTTTCAGGAGCACAGCTGGATATGATGTTTGAAAAGCTCAGTCTTCATAGGTACCTCTGCTCTTATATTCAACAGTAGCTGCAAGATTGTCACTGCCTCTCTTTTCTAATGTAAATGTAAAATAAGACAAGAGCAGGAAAAAAGCCCTGAACCTCCACACATGACATTAAAGGAAAACATTTTAAAATTTACTTGGAAAGTTTTGCAAGAAATCTTTTAATTAAAAAAAGCAAGCTGAAACACCAAACCCTTTGCCACTTGTGTAAAATTTTGAAACAGAAAAATAAAACTTTTATATAAATACGGACATCACAGAGAATGGGAGGAGAATGTCTCTATAGACATAGATGCAGTGTGTACACGGGGCGGGGTGGGGTGGTGTATATATAAAAATATATATATATATATATATATAAAAAATATCCTGTTTATAATTGGGGGCAAATTCCTTGCACCGCTTCCCTTCCAGCTCTGCAAGACACCAAGAGCTGCAAGTCTTGGATCAAACTTCCCACTTCTCGACTTTGAAAGCCTCATCTCCACTGCTTCTCGCACCGAGAGAGCCCAGGAACAAACTTACCCCTGATCGATACTGCCTTGGTTTTTCTGCTGCATCACCATCTGCTTTTTCCCATCTGTTGTCTCAACCTCCCCTTAAACTGTGAGCTTGACGGTGTAGCAGCCATCTTTTACTCCATTTATCCTGCCAAGCACAGCAGGGTGCAGCCTCGCGACTGCAGCTACAAAGGTGCCACAATATCGCAGATGAGTATTAAAAAAACCAGTCGTTATTTCAGCTTTCCAAAAGGCAGCACGGGTTTTTCTCTCCTGTTAGTTCTGGTTTCCCAAACACTTTTATTTACAACAACAAAAACCAACCAACACAAACCCCCTAAACAATAAAGCCACAGTCCTTCCCTGCATGACTCAACGTGAAGAAACGAAGGTATTCTGGAGGAATTCTGGAGGACACAGCCTCAAGCTGCGCCAGGGGAAATTTAGGCTTGAGGTGAGGAGGAAGTTCTTCACTGAGAGAGTCATTGGCCACTGGAATGGCCTGCCCAGGGAGGTGGTGGAGTCGCCGTCCCTGGAGCT
>JAOXOE010000001.1:111434897-111452288 GCA_028565055.1 Phoeniculus purpureus
CCTCCTGCAGAGCCTCACACCTAGTCTGCAAGTGCACTGTAGGTGGTGAACTTCTCAAGGTAGCACACTTGCTCTGTTTGCATTTGTGCTGTTGGGCAGAGACCTGTTCCCATTGACCCTGCTCCTGTGGGCTACTACATGGAGGCTGAGAGACTGGCTGATGGGAGGATATGGGACCCCCTGATCCACTAAGAGTTAACCCTAGTTCAGGTTTTGTAGATATTACATTATGGAAGTATTCAATTTCCCTTTTGCAATCTCTTACAGCTCTCAGTCTTTCCACCTCTTCTTTTAGCTCAGCCACCGTGTTCATCAGCTCTCTGATCTGCTCACACCTAACACAGGTAGGTGTAAACACCTCCATCCTCCATATCAAGTGCAAGGCTCCAGCACTCACTGCAACCACCTGCCTGAACATCTGCATGCTTATGTGTGGCCTCTGTTTGGGTGGTCACCGTTTTTCTACTGGCCTTTGTCCTAGTAGCAACCATGTCTTATGGGAACCGCCCTGTCCTCTCCGATATTTTTTGGTGTTTTGGTTGTGTTGGTTGTTTTTCCCGTCAGCGAGATGACGCCTCCTCTCCTCGCAGTCACGCGCCGGGTTCTGCTGGGTTGTCGCGTGGTTTCAGCGGCAGCGCTCAGGCACGTAGGTAACCCGACCTGCTGCCCCTCCTCTTCCCTTCGGGAGCTGCCCAGCACCAGCAGCCCCTCACGTGAGAAGAAAGGAAAGAAAAGCCAAAAAAAAGCCAAAAACCCCAGGCACTCAGACCTGAGCTTGTCACCGCTGCCTTCTCAAACGGGAGCTGTGGGAACCCGTCCAGCTTTCCAGCTGGGCCAGGACAAGCTGCCTGTTGCAACTGTTCCCATGTAGAAGTCTTTGAGGCCATGATCAATGGTCCAGAGGCTAGGGACCGCAGACAGTCTATGAAACCACGCTGCCTTTCTGGCAGCCTGCCACACGTCGTGAGAGTTGACTGGTACATGACAGAAAAACCTAAAAGTTGCTGGATTTTATGCCCCCAGTGCAATCTTTCTGTGCAGAGAGGACAGAGAGAAAACTGCTGGACCAGAGCTGCACTGCATTGCGAAGGGGTTTTTTTTCTGGAGTTCAGCTAAGCGATTATGAGACAGATCCACTTACTGTTAGCATCCGAGGAGAATAATACATCATTACTGACTTTAATAAGTAGTGAAACCAAACTATAAACTGAAAATTCTGGCTGCCAGAAAAGCAATTTCTGAGAGCAAGGCTATCACTATGCCCATGGAGATGAGGATTTGCCATTTCTTGGTGCAGAAATGAGACAAACACGGGACTTAGAGAATATGATAGTGTTTTGCAGACAGTGCACTGGCTCCAGGACTTGTCTGACTCATCTGCAGCACTGTCTCTTTCAAACCTGTGAAAATCCTTTCACGTGCAACAAAATGCCAACTGTTGTTGTAACAGGTACATCAGTTTGGAACTTCAACATCTAGTACTTAAAAACGGACCGGTCTGCTCTTGGATGATCCTGAAAACACCTCAGAAAAGGAACTCTGGTATTTTTAGAGACCTGAACCTCTATGGTGTTATTATTTATGTGCCTCTCCCCCCCAGGAGACAATGATTTCTGGTTAAGTTTTACACAATTGATGCCTCTGAGGTCAATGGTAAGAGACAAAGTCCTGCTGGCTGCTGCAGAAACAAAGATTGGTTGCTGAGGGGCACGGCTGCTGAATTCTAGTGCAGCTCTCTCTGTGTGTATGTGTGCTCGTATGCTTATGATGAGGGAGACTTAGATGCACTGATTTTACAGTAGCTTTTTTTCTCCACTCTTAAATGAAGTGGAATGAGGAGCAAATAGCCTGGCAAACAAAAGAAGCAGAACTATTATTACAACTGCCTGAGGTTTTGTGCTCCAAGTGCAGAATCCTAAGGAAGATTGGCTCTCAAGTCTATTACATGCCCATGTGAAACTTCTGCCAAAACGTGGAGCAGCCTGAAACCCAGCCAAACCCCCAACCCGTCAACTACTTAGCATTAAAGGTCAGGAACAGTCCTTGAAGCTTGCAGCTACTGAATAAAATACTTCACTAAAATACTTCACTGGTTTCCATGCCTCTCTGCAAAAATGGGACTGGAAAAGACCTTTACACCTGCAATGCACAGGTCAGGGCTCTTTTTACTTGGAGACTGGTGCGTCACTACAGACCAGGTTGTTCTGCTGCTGTCAAACTCCAGGTTTATTGCTGTGGTGGCATACAGCAGGTAGGAAACTACTTCCCTTGTCTCCTCCCCCTTCCTCTCCCCTTCCATCCCCTCCCCTGGAAGCTGGTTGATGGCTCTGATTATGGAGCCTTCAGGAAAGTGGTCTTTGTCACACAAGGCCAAAGTTCATCAGCTTCCATTTACACCAGTAAACACGAACAATTCTTCCTGAGCTGGAGAAATCAATTCCCACAACACATCAGCCAGTTGCGCTTTAATGGACTGAATTGAAATGCCCCTTCTAATCTGCATCAGAGGAATAAACCCAATCCTGTCGCGTAGCATGCAAGGGTGGGAGGGGAGGTGGGAGCAGTACTCACCATTGCACATGCAGTGCACATTCCTGTAAAAGCGGGGGCACACGAAACTAATCCGCGCCGTGCTGTATGTCATCAGGGAATGTGAATCAATAGATAGACTTTGCTCACAGTGTTGTTCCTGACAATCCAGTCCGGAGCAATTCTTCTCCAAGATAGCAGAAATACGAATCACATTTTCCAAGTGTCTCCTTGCATTGGTAAGCTTCTGAATCAAATAGGCAGGCTTATAGAAACCACTGTTGTGCATCTGAACTGCAAACAGCATGTCGAGCTGATTGCTGCCTGCCACCGGCTGAATACTGATGATGTGTAGGCTGTCTTGTTTTTGGGAGAGCACTGCATTCCGCAAAGTACGCCTGAACCCATGCATGTGAAGGCCCACAAAGTCTTCTGGGGAAATGTTCTCGAAGCGGATGGTGACTGTGTTCTGCAGCATTTCCTGTAGCAATTGCTCAACATGGACCACAACGTCTATGGGTACCTGGAACCGGCCATCACTGACAGAGACATTCAGGACATACTTGCCGTTATCAAGCCCTCCAAGGGCAATGATCTTTCCGTCATGGCTGTTGACCTTGAACAAACTTTTCTGCTCTGCTTTGAGCGTGTATGTGAGGACATCGTACACATCCTGATCTGTGGCATGAATTTTCCCGATAACTCCTCCAGGGAAATCATCTTCCATGGTGACAATGAAAATCTCCAGTGGAATGGCCGTCGGTTTGTGAATGCTCTCTTCAATAACCCTCACCTGAATGTAGGTGTGGGAAGCCTGCTGAGGCTTCCCCGAGTCCTTTGCCTAGTGTGATTTACAAAAAAGACAACAAAACCCAGAATTAAACACACATATAATAGAACCAACAACCATAACTTCTTGAAAATATATCTTTTCACAGCATCAGGAATTCTGAAGGCCTCTCAAAAGAGCTTCCCAAATGCTTTTGCAAAATACATATGGAAAGAAATATCTCAGCCGTTTCTAGCTATGGAACTCACAAACCCTTTAGGGAAGCACAGATATCTCATCTAAGTGGATTGCAGAGAGAAACGTGTCAGCAGAATGTCTCATTACTGAAACTCAAATGTTCCCAGGATCCCACAGCTATCACTTGTCCTCCTCACAACAGAGACACTCTATCGTGGTATATGGGCTTGCTTCTACCCTGGAAAAGAGCTTGATGCCTAGTGAAACACCAGCATCAGCTTCTGCATTGCTTGGTGTGCTCCAGAGTGTTTCAGACCCTGATTAGCCTGTGTGGATGAGGGGAAGTTTAGAGCTTTTCTGCAGAGCTCCGTACTGATTTACCTGGAGCAATCAAGAAACATGCTTGACACAAACAAAATTGATCACCCTTCAAAAATGAGATCGGGAGCTCGTGCTGTTACTAATGGTAAAATACGAGAGCAGCACTGCACTGGGACCAACAACTCTACGACCTAGAGCACTTCTTATAGAGAGTGAAAGCAAGTATTGCAAAAAATCCCACAGCCATCTTGACAGAAAGGCGTGCAAACTTGAGTCAGTGTCCTTTCTTGCACCAGGAATAATGTTTAATTTAAATCCCTATTGAGACACACTGCTCCACACTCTTAATTGCTCCAGAGAAGAACAGAGACTAAACTACCACTGGGCATTCATAGAGTACACACTCAAAGAACTTTGCATTTGGACATGGGGAGGCAAACTGACAAGCTAAAGAAAAAAAAAAGGGCAGGATGGCAACACTCATACAGACACTACTGGGAAAGGATTAGTGACTCCAACACATTTTAAAAATCATTCCTTCTCCGTCCTAAAAGGATGGGTGGAGTATTTGAAAAAACAGACTTCGGGTCCGTATATAGACACATGCACAGAGATTACGTCCCAGTACACTTTAAATTCTAACATTACTTTTTAATAAAGTCAACACAGAGGAGGAACCTGATGATGGAGAGAAGAAAGCAGCACCCTGGTGATACGAAGGGAAAGAAACATTTCTATCGTCTATACACAGTGGGAAACTATGAAATATGTTTTCATTGCAAAAATCCTGAGAGAAAATAATACTGATAGGAATTATGTATCTACAGTCCACCAACATGATTTTCTAAGCATGTTGGTGCACCTCAGACACACGGTCTGTCTAATATTTAATTCTTGGATCTATATAGCTAGAGGATGCTGCTTAGATGTAATTCTTATGCCCAGTTTGGGCTATACTGAAACTTTGGTTGCAAGAATATTAACTAGCAAAGTTGTACAAATGTGCTTTGATTAGAATTCTCATTAGCATCATACCTTATACTCTGTACTGCTATGAACAGCATTAAATGCGCTTGTAAAGGAGCATACAGGCTGTATTTACAAAAATCAACCCCAGCAAAGCAAGCAGGGAAAGGAAGCCTACATTTCAGACTTCATTTATAGGAGCATGTCCCATTTCAATGAATCACAGACTCAGAATTACAGTATCACTCTGGTTGGAAAAGACCCATGAGATCATTGAGTCCAACCATCTACCCTACCTTACAAGTTCACCCCTAAACCAGATCCCTCAACACCTCATCTAAACGATCTTTAAACACTTTCAGGGATGGAGAGTCAACCACCTCCTTGGGAAGCCCATTCCAGTGCCTGACCACACGCTCTGTGAAAATATTCTTCCTACCCTGTTGCAACCTGAACCCATTCCCTCTTGTTCTATCACTAACTGCTTGTGAGAATAGACCAGCACCAACCTCTCCAAAAGTTCATTCCCTACACTTGCCTGTTCACTGACCTTCACTACAGTTTCTCTGGCAGGCCTGCAAAACTGTGGACAAATTGCTTTTGGATTTACAGTTTTGCGTAATCAAAATTACCTTGGTTACAACGTTCTTCAATGATGACTCTAAAGCTAAGTTGAAGCTGAACTTCTATTGCATGTCTTATTTTCACATTCTTGAAAAGCTAAGCTGACCTTGGAAACACGTTTTCATGAATTCCTGGTAGGCTTCCAAAAATTTATGATTAAATTTATGACTTAAAAGCAGAAGCTGTTTTCCTTCCTAGAACAATATTTTGCTGTCCCTCGTTCTGTGTGTGTATTTATATGTACATAATGCATTTTTGCTTATTTTCCTCTCTCAGCTACAGGGAAAAAAAAAAAAAGATGAAAAAATCTTAAATCATAACGGCTGCTGCTCAGAAAATCCATTTCATGCAGGGGAAATTGGAAAGGTGGTTGGCTACCTATTCGTATTCATATGAAATTAGGTTTAAGGACATCAAAGGAAATATACCATATTGTGCACTTGTGAACTGGAATGCATGGTGTTTACTCACAGAATACAGTCAATTAAAACCAACTCATGCAGGCAATGTACAGATGACCTACCACTACGAGAGCTTTTTATTCTAGAAGTCAAGCCATACCTGCACGCAGAGCACATATTCCGTTGCAACCATGTGCTTGAAGATGACTGCGGATCTCAAGACACCATTAGGGTCCAGCGTAAACTCTTCCTCTTCATTGCCAGTGAGGATGGTGAAGGTAAAAGGTGGGCCATTGTGAAAAGAGTCTTTGTCTGTCACTACCAGTTGCAAAATACTGGTGCCCACTGGTTTATTTTCCTTTTCACACGTATACAGCAGACAAAGAAAAGGATTAAAATTATACATGGCACAATCATAAAATGTCAGGTTTCATTATCGAGAGTATTCAACTAACTGCTTTTTGTGCATGAAGGTACCTCACAAGCAGTATTTCTTCAACACCCACTGGTCATGCCCCATGGATCAGTCACAGAGATGGAAGTACCCACCACATCTCCAGAGACTGGTGAGTTCCGCCTGACACACTGTCTGATCACGATTAACCATTAATGTGCACACCCTGAGCAAGGTGTTAAGCAGTGTGAACTCATCCCAACGCCGACTTTTTGAGGCCAGAGTACCTGGCCCATCAAGGACGCAGGGTAAAATCCGTGACATACGCCTCAGCAAACAGAAGCAAAAGACTTAAGATATGTTTTACTTTCCTTTAAGTAAGATTACTCAATATGTCTTTTGCAGATACATCATCAACACCAAATGGGTTTGTATTTTAAAAGTCAGAGAAGGTTTTGGTGTGTGGGATAAACTTACTTGAATTACAGCTGTGTAGTTAGCTGGAGTGAAGACAGGGCCATTGTCATTCACATCAGAAATGTCCACATTGACTGTCACGGATGAAGACAAAGGAGGGGTGCCACTGTCTCTTGCCTGGATAACTAATGAATAGCCAGATATCTGCAAAAAGGTGAAAGCATCAAATAATTGTCAAAGTGATCCTAAATTTTAATTCATGTTCTTTACATCCAGTGCACTACCTACAGTATTCGAAGGAAACCTTTTTGCCCTCATTACCTTCCCTGCCCTTAACATAACATTATCCCGTTTATTGCCACACTATGCCCCGTCTCCTGTTTTATAAGGCTAGTGATGAACATACCAGTTCCACCCTATTAAAATAACTGTATCAGATGAGACTTTCCTGAAACAAAGGGGCAGACAGACAATAACAAACAGAAAATATCCAAACTGAGGCGTTACCACTGTGGCTAACGTTTTCATCTCTCCTAGAGATATGTGACTGGATCCTATTTATCCCATGGTTTCTAGGATGTTGTACAAATTGCTTATTAGAGCCAACCCCACCTTGACACACAGTGCTTCTAATATGTTGATGGAGAAGCAAGAAAACGTTCACAGGCAGTTGGCTCAAACACACCGGAAAACATTTGGGACTGCTAGAAACAACAGTCTCGGTAGCGACAGGGTATTACCCCCCATTCAGTAGAAAAGAAGCAGACTCAAACTATTCATCATGGTGGGGGCAGTTCAGTGCATCACCCATGGGTCCTCAACACACATATGTGCCAGTGTGCGAGGTGTACGTGACAACCTGCAAAAGCCCTGTCTATGCACTGCTTACGGGTGACAGCTTGGTTTCACGCTCTGTATCCTCACGTCAGCCTCCTGATGTCTTGCAACGACTTTTTACTGTATATCCTAGCTGCCCCGGGAAAGCCGCTTCTACAGGGGAGCGAGCAAAGGGGGAAACACACCCCAGGAACAGCATACCCCAAATCCAAAGCCCTCTGAAAAACAAAAGCCATTTGGGCAGGAGGGAACAAAGGGATGTGGGACCAGTCTAAACAAAGAGGAAACAGTTTTTGAGGTTGTAGGGAGAAAGACTGACTTGGTGGGGACATAGTGGGAGAGGAACGAGAAAAATCCTGATCTAAGAAAATGAGGCAGAGAATGGGGGTTTTTTTCCTTTTGAGCTGCAACTTCTACTGCCAGCTAAAGAGAAGACTGACAGTTTTATGGGATCTTCCCCACATTCTGTGTGTGTTTGCTTTCGCTTCAGTGTGACTTGGAAAGGTAGATGGCAAAAGTCATGGTTGCTATGTGATTACAGGTCTGGGAACAAGTTTTCTTAAACCAGTGAAACCGGGGAGTCAGCACTGTGTTTGGGGATCTCCAGCAGATGGGGCATCGTGTTCCATTTTCCCTACCAGGGTCAGAAGCACCTGTGTCTAGGAAATGTGCCAAGGAAGCAAAAACCCAAAAAGACAATATCGCAGCTTATTTTAACCAAGGGAAACTTTAGAAAATGCAGATCCAACAGAGCTGGCATTGAGCATTTTTAATGGTGGGGTTAAGTGTCTGTATGTAGTTGCACTACGAAAACTAAGTCAAATCACACTAAAATGTCAAACCTGTGCCATTTAAGGGAAATGCATCCAATTAGTAACATGCCCAAGCACTGTTACCGCCCTGTCCTCAACAGTCTGCAGTCAAGTCATTCCAGCACCAAACCCTGACATGTTAATCCTGCCATTGTGATGATACAGAAAGGACAGCAGCCGCTGCTTTAAACAAGAGCCCTTCTCCTCATAGAGAGCTTTTCCAGCTGAGCCCATATTTTGAGGACAACAATCAGCTTCCCCAGTTCCATGGATGCATTGCTCCCAGGCAGGAGGAATGGACTATTTTGCATGCTGAAAGACTTCTGAAGCCATGCAGCACTCTCCTGCCCTGTTAATGGCACAGGCTACTGTGTTTGTTTGTTGGGTTTTTTTTCCCCCAAAGCTGCTAATTGCTAGCTATGGCAAAACACTGATAAATCACCCTGAATGAATAATCTAGTGAGCAAACAAAGCAGCAGAATCTGTTTAATGAAGCACTCTTTCACTTTTGGTACAGCCTGGCCACTTCATAGCATCACCTCCCCAGCGACATGTTTAGCAGAGCGCTAATTAATGGCTGAGGTCTCAGCTCGGTGCTTGGTGCCACAATCTGGAGTATGTTGTAATCACCCCAGCGCACACCCCGCTGCACGTGTGCGCTTGCACGCGCAGGGGAAATGAGGCAGCTCATTAACACAGCAACAGCTGCCAGTGGCAACACAGGAGAAATCTAGGGTAGCTTTTCTCCCCAGTCTGGCCTCAGCTGCTGTGTTGGTGCAGAACGGGAATGCGCGCAGAGCAGTTGGTTTGTAGGTGGGACTGGGGATAAGTCTGGGGTGGGAAGAAATGGAACAACATTAGAAAAAAACCTGTTGGAGCATCTTAGCCTGTTCATTGCAGTAAATGAAGCTTCTTCAAAACAAGCTAGCAGCAGAGCTGAGATCAATACACATCTGTAAGTCATTGTAAGTTAAGAAGTCCCACGTGTCTTACCCTTTCTCTATCCAATTTCTTTTTAACCTTCACGAGTCCCAGGACAGGATCAACTGAAAATTCATTGTCTTGATCCCCATTCACTATGGAAAAATGAATCTGGCCATTGGAAGGGCTGTCCAAATCTTCTGCTATCAGCTTTTTCAGAAGAAGAGCAAAAAATCAGCAAAACAAATATTAAGCCATCTGTAAGACTCATTCATTGACCAATACCCCAAAAAGTAAGACTTCCTATCACGTTGACTCACAACATCTGAACTGCATACCTCTACCACGTCAAGGAAATCAGTTTTTGACAGAAGTCTCCCATTGGACCTTATAAAAATTACAACCTTACAACATGCACATTATTTTCATCTTAATGTTCCAAATAAGAACAGGACTTCCAAGAGAATTTGTGTGAGACGTGGGTACGGCACACCGTGTGACAGACTACACAAATACTGTGTATTTCACAGAAAAGTGGAATCCCCCCTTTCCAACAAAATCCAGTTACCTCTAGCTAACTCATGAGATGCAATACCTCAAACACACCCGTGCTCTTTGACAGCACATCAATGTTTAAAGGAAACGTTGGTACTACTGCGATATTCTTGTGAGGGAAAGCTGGTAGCAGCTTGGATGCAGCAGCAGATGCAGAGTATTGGCTAGAGCACAGTTTGGGTGATCTGAGAGGCAGTAATTATCATTATTAACCAGCCAGAAGTATTTCATTAAAGGTGATGTGGCAGAGGGCTTCACTCTGCCTAAATGCCACTTGCCTTACTCACCATTATCACCGAATCACCGATGGCAGCATCCTCGCTGATGACTGCACTGTAGACCATCTGGCTGAACTTTGGTGCATTGTCATTAACATCTGTCACATTCACGTTCACAGTCGTAACGGCGCTCAGGGCTGGAGTACCTCCGTCTTTTGCTTCTACTACTAAGTAGAAATCCTTACACGATTCATAATCCAAAGGTTCAGAAATGGAAATCACTCCTTTGATGCAAAGGAAGGAATGTCAGCAGGCAGTGAAAACCAAACAATGCTCGGGTCTAAGGGTTTCTGCTGTGGTAAATAGTACAGTAGGCTATTTATCACCACGGCACACACACACACTGCTCAAAGTGCAACACTGCCCAATCCAATAAAAATATTTGGTCAGGTTTCCACTGCTGTCACATGATTAAAGAATGATGCCAATAGCACTTGGGTTGCCTCTGCACAAAGGACACTCACAAAGCATGAAGCAGTGAGTGGTTCCTCATGATAATAACTTTCATTATATGAGTGTTGTGGATGGAGAAGAGGAGGCCATTCCACCCACTTGCCTGGGCTCATGCACAGAGCCTGTGGGAGAATGGAATGCAGATACTGGAAATCAGCCCTGACAAGTCAACAGGAATGCACTGGAAACTAACTTCTCGTGAACTACACACAGATGAATGGGGTACGTGCACCTTTGAGGACTCAGCTGTCTGTCACTTATGTGATTAAACAGGGGCTTTCCCACTCAACTGCTTTTATAAATTTCAGGTTCTCTCTTCTCACATAATCAAAACTAAGATTCTCTGTGACTTGACTCACACCGTGCACCCTGATCCCCTCTAGGATAGAAATTAGTTTTACATAAGCCCTACACTTGCTTCCCCTGGACCCAAAACCTTAACAAGAAGGGGAGTGTGGGTAGTGCACAGATTACTACTGAATGCTTCATGGAGGTAATAGAGGGCATAGCAGGAAAGACTTAAAAGTAAATCCTTAACCTTGGCAAGCCAAAGCCTTTTGGACACGGGCCCATCGAGAGCAAATATATAGGGCTTAGAGGTCAATTAGTCCAACTGTAACCCAAAACACGTCAGCTAAACCTCATCACTCTTAAATGTACTCATCTTCAGTGTTCCTGTAAACCCCCAACAACAGCAGTTTCCTCCTCACCTCTTTAGGAAAGTATTTCAGCACTTCATAATCATTACAGTTAGGAATTTCTTCCTACCATTTAACAGAAATAACCCACATGCGATTTAAGGCAATTCACAGATTCTTTTGAGTGCTCAGGTAGAACAGTTGATTCCCCTTCTCTTCGTAGGTACTTTTTACAGGCTTGACTACTAACAGTGTGCCTTCTGTTTTCTAGCTTAAACAGCCTCAGTTCCTTCAGTCTGTCCTGGTAAGCCACGTTTTACAGACCTCATATCATCCTTCTTAATCTTGTCTGGGCTCTCTCCAAATGAGTCCTGGCTTTCAGCATGACTTGCTACAAGCAGAGGCCCTGAAAAGAAGCTTCCAAGTGGCTAGCAGAGAGTTCCCACTGATAAATGGTGTGAAGGGCATTATTTTTCAAGCCCTGATCAGGCATGCTACATCAGTATCCGGCTGTCTGGAAACTGAGCTCCTGCCTCTAAACCGATAATAATGGAGCTGTCACACATTAATGAATAATAAATAGTTTGGGGTTTTTTCCCTGTGTGATTAAGCTTCATTATGGGTTTTTACTGATTTATCTCCCCCGCTTCATTGTCAAATGTGAAGTTAAGTATTGCTGTCTAGGCGTATTTATGTTTAAATTTTCTTAGCAGTAATCAACATTATGAAGATAACCGACAACACACAATTACGTGGAGTCTCTCACTTGTAAGGCAGTGGCCTCCACAGAGCGGGGAGAGAGTTTTGTACACAGTAATGTAAATGACATGATGCATCATCTTGAGATTTTCCAGGTTCCTGGGTATTACAGTGCACTCAGACAAGTGTAACCTTCAGCCTTCAAAATCAAGATTATTTTGCTCTGAAACTCTGGTGATAGATTTACACTGATAATCCTGCATGTTATGAGCATAAGGGGATGCACTATGGGAAGCACAGAAGAATCTCAGCTGATGGATTAAAACCTCCACAAGGATAAAGAACATACCTCACTAAGGCAATTCAAAGGAAATGAGACACATGCACTGAAAAAGGCAGCCTGCCTTAGCATCTCTTGAAGAGAGGCAGTAGTATGTTTGCAAAGTTTGTGACGTGCAGCTGAAACAACTCAACCACGATAGAAGTGAACTGCCAGGCAACACAAATTAGGAGCAACCTCAGCCAGTGAAGTTGCATACAATTGTACAAACCGTAATCACACGTTAGGACCGCCAGCTATTTGGTCCTGATAGCACTGCCTGATGCTTGCTGAGGTCCAGTCAGTAAACATTACATGTGTTCATAACTGTAAGGGTTGTGCAGCTTGGCTAATGGGCTGTCACATCTACATTGACTTCAACAGACATACTAATGGAGAAAAGTATTCTCTGTTCAAGCTGGGGCAGCTGAGTGTGACTGCAATTTACATCACTTTCCAACCTAAAATTGGTTTTCAACCGTGCAACTAATTCCACATTGACAAGCTCTGAGACTCTATTCTTGGAAATTTTTTGGTCCAAGAGCCTTGCCCAAAGCGCCGGCATTTTCCTAATGCCCTCCTTTTGCATTACAAGCAAACCCCTTTTTACAAACCTGTTTTTGTGTTAATCCTGAACTTCCCTTTCTCATTCCCAGACCTGATGAGATAGGCAATCTCAGCATTAGTACCGATGTCTTGGCTCGTAGCAAAAACAGAAAGGACCTCGGTACCAGGTGAGGTGTCTTCAGGTACCGTAACAAGATAATCTCTTCTTTCAAACACAGGGGGGTTGTCATTAATGTCTAGCACTGTAATGGTGACAGTGGCAAAGGAGGACAAGGTCAGCACAATGCTCTGATCTGAGGCCTTTACACTGATGTTATAGGAAGACTGAAGTTCTCTATCAAGTGGATGCTCCAAAATAATGATCCCTGATGATCGGTCAACTGAGAAGTACCCATTTGCAGAGTCTGCCAGGGAATAGGTAACTTTTCTGTTCACCCCTGAAAGAGAAGAAAATGTGAAAATGATAAAGTGGAATAAAGAAAACAAGTCTCTTCCCATCTAATGGAAACTCTCAGCAGAATCTGTTCTTCTCACGTGTCAAATCCCTGTGGTAAGTCGAGTTCCTTTCCTCATCATGACACTTTGCAGAACTGCTGTGTAATGAAACTTGAAAGCAGAATCCAGACACGGTCCTTGCACAGAAAAACTTACAACTGAGTTAGAAGAGAGGGGCAGAACGCTGAAACTGGAAATGTCTCAGAGCACATCTTGAAGGGATAAAAATGTACATAAGGGAAAAATAAACCCATACAAATACATCAGGTGGCACAGACTGTTCTTGCTACTGGTGCTGCCTTGATTCCACTGCTGAGCAGCAAAATACTATCTTTAGACAGTATGTGATAGACAAAAGCTGCATCAAACAACTGCTGCCAGAATAAGGACACTTTCTAAAGGAAAGTCCCCATCTTCCCCAATTTGAGAGGAGAAATTCAGTTGTATAAAATATACCCTGTGTTTTACAGATCCTGCCTGCATTTCCCCGTCTACCAGCACAGCTGCTGAATATGCGGATCTGTGCAAGGCGGTAACGGTCTGAGGGGAAGCCTGGGTCGCTTGCGGCACCACAGCGGGGTCGCCTTGGCAAACCCAATTAACAGCGAACGCATGCACAGCCTAATCCAACTCCCTGAATCCTGGTTGATTTTGTGATCTGGTCCTGGGTGCTTCACCAAGAGATCACAACAAAGGTCCAATAAAATGGAGAGTCTGTGTTTTACCATCTCTCACTCGAGCACTTGCTGCCCTTTTTGTTGGAGAACAGACTTTACAAGCCTGGCATTAATCAGATGAACAAGAGCTACCAATCCCTTCCGGGCATACTTTGTTAATGCAGAATTTGTGACAGTATTATTCTGCTTTCCAGCAGCAAAGCGCTGCAGAAGTGTCTGATCAAAAGCAGGACAAATCGCCGTTGTTTTCGGCTTGACGTAGCAGGAGTTCAGCGTCCACACAAGGGGGAGCTGGGAGACTCTTTCTTCTGCAACGCGCACACAAAAGGTAGAGCCACTACAAAGTCCCAGACTCTACTTGGAGAGCTTTAGGACTTCCTAGTGCCACTCCAGGGAATAAAGATTTTATGCAGTGCTTGAGACATCAGAGTATATTTCACGTGTTCAAATAGAACAGAATGCCTTTAAAAAAAGGACAATTTTAGATGGCAGTACTGCAACAAGCCAGGTTTTGTTGTGGGTTCAGTTTTCTTTTTGTGAGCTTTTTTTGTGGTTTTGCTTTTGCTTTGTTAGACTTGTTTGGTTGGTTGGTTGGTTTTGGTTTGGTTTAGGTTTTTTTTAACTACAGCAGAACCTCTCTATTCAACTTGGCATCTCAAATGTGAAAAACACAGGTGCCCTCTCACATCAAAACAGGCAGGGCAGCTGAGGAGGTGACTCCTGTCCTACAGGCAAAGAATCAAGGGCCACTCACAAACTAGTCAGAGGCTCTTTCGTGTGTTGAAACATGTCAACTCTAAACACAATACAGTCTGCTAGAGACCACTCTCATCTCTGACCAGTGCTCTACCAGAAGTTGAAAAAGGCATAAAACATTCTGAAAAGCTGGAGATTTTGAGGGTCTGAATGGCAGGAGGGGTGCCTAGGTAGGATCATGTTCCGCTAGGAAACCTCCACAAACTTCTACTTACAAAAACGGGATGGACCAGACTAGAATAATTAATGAGCTGGTAATGACAGCTGATCCCTGGGGATGCTGGAAAAGGGGATTTTGCCTTCTTTAGAGCTTGAACGCCCAACCTACACAGGAGTTGTAACTGTAAAGTTGTTAAGTGTACTGGGCTCTACACAGAACGAAACGCTTTGCTGAAGAAGATGCCTTAACGCACACCTTCCACACATACTTCTCTGTTTGGTTTGGGTTCTTCTCTGGTACAGAATCCCTGCTCGATACTCACTACAGCACACCTGAGCAAAAGATAGAAGATTCAGATACCACGGTCTTTAAAATAGTAGACAACTGGAAAGGAGATGGCTTATCTCCTTTCAAGATTCAAGACTTGTATCTTGAAACACCCCAAAACTTCATCAAGAGTGTCTTGGAAAAGCGGAGTGGGAAGAGACAGAATTTGGAGTGCGTGACACCACACAGAGTGAGTTTACACACAGGGAGTGATAACTCTGGTAACTGCAATCTGACAGGCATATAATCCAGCCACACTCTTGTAGTCTTCTTCCTAAAGGTGATGTTCATTAATTAACCAAATACAAATAATGCTTTTTGATTAAGTGATTGCTAGCCATCCTACAGTGGAGACAGCTCAGATACAGATTATGCTGTCCTGGTTGCTAACTGCAATGTAAGGGATTTTCAGGCACAAATTGGAAGAAGTCCCTTCCAATCCCTAATGTTCTGTGAGTTACTTCAAGAAGGTAGGTGTTTTTATTTTTCCTTCCTGGGAAACAAGAGAAGAATATAGAAGTTCCAGGGTTAACTTGCACCAGTCTGAATGGTGAAAACCTCATTTGTCCCATGGGACCTAGAGGAAAAGATCTTACAGATCTTACTGCCATTTTATGCAAGGACAGCCAGAAGATCAAGGCAGAGGACCTGAGGTGGGACACTCATGGATACCAACTCTCAATGATTGTTTTCGACTGGAATGCAGAGGCAGCCTGAATGTAGAGTAATATAGAGGCAGATCTTAGCTGACTGCTGACCACCTCTCACCTGTGAGGCTGAAGTTTAACGCTTGCATCTCGGGAAGAAAGTTAATTCAATGAAAGCTGTGGAAGAAACAGCAATTTGAAAAATTGTTGTATTTTGCCAGTCTTTCCATTCAGCTTCCTGACCCTGGGCTGAAACAAAATGGGCATGAGGGAAAGGCAAGGAGGAGGTTATTTCTACTAAACCCCAAATCCCTTTAGTCTAGTGCCTGCCATTTGCTGAGAGAGAAGCGTTCACCACTGTGTGTGTGTCAGAAGACACAATGGTAGATTCTTCTGTGACTATAAAGGAGATGTGTCCTGTGGAAAGGAAGTAACAGATCCAACACCATGGCTCCTGTGCTGGTAAAGAGCGATCCATCCACAGTGCTTGCCCACAGCTGTTGAGGGAGTAACGTTAGCAAACTGTGTTGTGTCTACTCACTTGCTCACTTAAACGTCTCAGATTTCTAAGGTGCCAATCAGGAACGTAAGCTACGTGGACATGGAAAGCTTTGCAGGAATTACTACAAGAGGACTGCAGTACACTTTTTAAATAAAGGAATAAGCAGCATGTTTTCTGTTTAGACTTGCATTAGCATATGAGAGAATGCTGGCCTTTACCAAATCCCTGGTGCGAAGAGCTTGTACAACATACAGCCGTCTAGTACCTCAAATACCATCCTTCAAATGGCTTTTTTCTTGTTTTCTCCTGTACTAAAACAAAAGGGCATGCACTGAATGTCACATAATGACATCTTCTGTGTCATTACTACTTTAATAAGTACAGGGAAATAAAGTAACTTCGCTTTGTAATTCGAGATTGTAAAATTTCTCCTTTTCTAACTCACAGAATCACAGCATCGTTTAGGTTGGACAGGACCTTTAAGATCATAGAGTCTAACCATTATCATAATATTGCCAAGTCTACTAAACCATGTCCCTAAGCACCACATCTAAACACTTTTTACAAGAGCTCCAGGGAGGGTAATTCTACCACTTCCCTGGGCAGCCTGATCCACTGCTTGATGATCCTTCCAATGAAGAACTTTTTCCTAATGTCTAACCTAAAACTCCCATGCTGCAACTTGAGGCCATTTGCACTTGTTACTTTGGAGAAGAAATCAACCACCACTCTGCTTCAGTATAGCTATAGAGATTGACAAGGTCTGCCTACAGCCTCCTTTTCTCCAGACTAAACAACCACAGTTTGCTCAGCAACTCCTCATAACACCTGCACTCCACACTCCTCACCAGCTTCATTGTAGAATCATAGAATCATTAGGGATTGGAAGGGACCTCAAAAGATCATCTAGTCCAATCCCCCTGTCACAGCAGGGTCACTTCACTCGAGAAGTTATACAATCAGAATCACTCTGGGTTGGAAGGGACCTCCTGATCATCCAGGTCCAACCCCCCCACCATGGGCAGGGACACCCCACTCCAGATCAGGCTTGCCACAGCCTCATCCAGCCTGGCCTTAAACACCTCCAGGGATGGGGCCCCAACCACCTCCCTGGGCAACCCATTCCAGG
>JAOXOE010000001.1:111452388-111477038 GCA_028565055.1 Phoeniculus purpureus
CCAGCACCTCAATGTCCCTCTTGTACTGTGGTGACCAAAACTGGACACAGTACTCGAGGTGCGGTCTCACGAGTGCCAAGTACAGGGGCACCATCACCTTCCTACTCCTCCTGGTCACGCCGTTTCTGATACAGGCCAGGATGCCATTTGCGTTCTTGGCCACCTGGGCACACTGCTGGCTCATGTTCAGCCCTTCCCATGCTGAGCACCAACAAGATTTTCTTCCTTTTTCCCCAAGGTTTTTCAAACACAGAGAAACAGTACTGCAAGATGAAGTGCACCCATGTGGACTTAAATCACAGCTCCTCAGGGCAGGTTACTCACCAGTACCAATGGACAGGCCACTGCTGTTGGATCGGATTGTTTTAGAGTTCAATACCTTTTCTGCAAGGAGAGAAGCATGCTGTCAGCCACAGTGCCCCATGACAAGCAAGACAACCACAGCAGCACACAGTTAAGCCAATGCTGCAGGTCACAAGCTCAGAGCAGCTAGCTGCATTTGCCCTCAGCAACCTGGCCTCTTCCCCAGCTGAATTTCTAGTCTAGGTCTTTGCAATCAATACATTGTCATAACCAAGACCCCCAAATCCCACTCTAAACGTACACTTACCTACAATGATGATGGTGTGCCAGCCTCGGCAGGACAGGTCTGGAACATGATGCAATGATCCAAATATTGGCCGAGGCCAAGAGGTACAAATATCAGAGCCATGGGCTCTCTCGGTCGATGTCATTGCCAGACGCCCATTCCCACCATTCCCCCAGGCAAAGATGTGGTTGTCTGAGAAAGAGAGATTCAAGAAGCCTCAATTCCCTCCCTCCCTGTCTGTAATTGCTATAAAGATCCCAGCATCTTTGCTGTAACTGCTGTCCCAAAGTATCTGCTCCACTGGCCAGCAGAACAAACTGGCAACAAATCTAGCATGCTAGCAGCCATCATGACAGCACCCTGCAGCTCCAGGGCACAGCAAAGCCAGCTGCACTGGGACAGCTGACCAGGCCAGGCAGCCTGTCTAGGAGGATTTCTTCATTTGAGTGCAGTGCTGTGGGGCTGGTCTAGGAAACTAGGATGAGAGGCAGCTAAGCACTCCACAGACCTAGTTCAAAGGAACCCACCGCCACCTCACAAAGCCCCACTCACCATCTGTAGCAGCTATGGTGAATTCATCTCCGCACGAAACCCTGATGACCTGCTTACCCCCCAGGGGGCCTCCCAGCAGGTTAATTCCCAGGTGCTTCTTATAGTCCCCAACACCAAGCTGTCCACACTTGTTTGAGCCAAAGGTTAGCAGGCGGCCTCGCTCTGAGGAGGAATAAGGAGACACTCATAGCCAGGGCCCAATTCTGGGACAGTCTCAGCCAAGAGGAATGGCTTCAGCCTGGAAAATACCTCCCCAGTTCCTTCTCCCATTGCTCTCCTTTTCTGATGCTGCGGGCTGGGACTACTCATACCCAAGTAGCTGGTGCTGCCTGGCCAAAGCCTAAGTCAGTCACAAATGATTCCTCTGCTATCCTAGTGCTTGAGTCTTGCTCAAACATTTTTTTTCCTTTAAAAGAAAGGAAGGCTGACCCAGAAGCTGATGTTGCTGCTTCAGCTGGCCAGAACCAGGAACCCTAGAGTCCTGGAGCTTGCATAAGCCATGCTACCAAGAGCACAACCCTCAAGGTCAAGGGTCAGGCTGAAAAGGCAAAATTGATTTAAAGGAGTCCCGCCGCCAGTTTTCACTTCTGAAGACACGGGGCTCACCATCAATGGAAGCTGTGTGTGTCTTCCCTGGAGAAATGGTACGAATCTTGTAGAAGGACAGCTGCTTGGCCAAAGTAAGGGAAGTGGCATATGGCACCTCACTGTACGTCTGGGGAAAGACACATAAGTAAGCACAGAGTGAAGAAACACACATTCAGCAGCTAAGACTAACTCAAACAGGGCTTAAGATACAATACATCTAATATTAACCTGCACAGTCCTCACAAGGGCACGGTAAAGACCTGCCAGAATCCAATCCCCACTGTCACTGGGCAGCTCACTATATGTTTCACTACCCCAGATCTGAAATCAGCGCATAAGGCAGACATGAAACAGGAACAAACTGCCTCTTCCCACAGTGCACTAACTGCACTAACAAACTCACGCAAAGTTACCAACACTTTGTCACAGGACTTCCATTTCCCCACACACTACTGTAAGCTGGGAGCTGAAGCCAGGGACCCAGAGGTCACTTACATCGTGGTTGATTATTCCTGATGTGCACTGATTCAGTCCCAGCTTGTTGAACTCATTGAGTCCACATGCCAATACTTTGCCTGTCTGGGTGAGCAGGAAAGTCCCATCACAACCACAGTGAACAGACACGATGTTTAAAGTCTTGGGAACATCCACCTATGTGGAAGAAACACATCTCAAGACAATTGGAATGTACCTACTACATAAAGATCCTGCAACACATCTAGAGGAGAGCAATTTAAACAATAAGAAAGCTGGAACATCTCCCCTATGTGGCCAGGGTGAGCAAGTTGGGGTTGTTCAGTATGGAGGAGGCTCCCAGGTGACCATCTAGTAGCTTTCCAAGATCTGAAGGTGGCTACAAGAAAGCTATGGGTGCGTAGCGAGAGGACAAGGGGACATAGTTACAGCCTCAGAATCACAGAATCATCATGGCTGGAAAGGACCTCCAGGGTCATCGAGTGCAACCTTTATCCTACTATCTAACTGCTAGACCAGATCCCTAAGCATCACGTCCACTCGTTCCTTAAACACCTCCAGGGACGGTGACATCACCACCTCCCTGGGCAATCAATTCCAGGACCTAAGAATCACAGCATCATGGAACAGTTTCAGCTGGAAGAGACCTTCAAGATCATTGAGTCCAACCTTTTCCTAGCCCTATCATCATGACTAAAATGTACCCCTCCAGTGTATCAGTCATTAGCAACTCCCCAGCAACCCTTTTCTATAGCCCATGCTTCCCTAGCTGGTTTATAAAATTGCCGTGTGGTACAATGTCAAAAACCTCACCAAACACAAGCCACACCACCCCTGATATTTCTTTCTATATGGTTTCTTTACACGTTGCACAAGGAAATGATGACTTGTGCTGCATGGCACAGCCTAGTTCTCAGTCATTTTGATACAGATTACACTGATACTCATCAGTTTAATGCAAGCTGGGTGACGAAGCTCCCTAACTACCTATCTGTAGCTTTAAAAATCTGAGCACAGGGTCACACAGACTGCCTGCTTAGAGGATTAGGCCTCCTGAGTGCATAGGCTTGGGAAGCAAAACAAGTGATACCAAGTAGGGCTTGTTCAGGCAGAAACCTGTTGTTTGTTTACGTCCTAAAGCCAGGCAAGCCGAAACTCCGTGAGTCTATTACTTTTTATTTGGCAGGTTTTGATGGGGCCAATGTGCCACATCTCTGTGTTCCTAGAAGTGCTTCTACCTAATTAAAATGCAAAAGCTAGGTTTTCTCCTGGATCTGTAAACAAACTTTGCTTGCAGACTTGGTTTAGTGACGGGGTTGGTAGAGTTAGGCTGATGAACTTGATGATCTTAAAGGTCTTTTCCAACCTAAACAATTCAGTGGTTCTGTGACCTCTGCGTGAGTCAGCCCACAAGGGAATGTGGGGCATTGCCCTCCAGTGTCTTAATGGAACAAAAGTCTAATTGCAATGACACCTTCCCAGGAATGAGAGGTACAAGGATTCACTGCCACAGACTACTACTTTTCACTGAATAAGCCCTGGGGAACAGAGCTCAGAACCCCATCGCCCACCAGGCGACAGAGCAATGCTCACTCATGTCTTTTTTAATTGTTTTGTTCCCTCTGACTGATTCCTGAATCATTTTTCAAAACTGCTTCAGTGACAGCAGGGAGAACCTTTGCACTTCAACTGCAATGCCTTACTTAAGAAATGCTGCTTAGCTTAGCTGCAGAAAAAGGAATTAATAATTCAAGTCTTCCATATCCTGCACCAGCGCACTAACCATTGGGCTACTGAAAAGTCAGTGAGACAAAGACGTGCACAGAAATATAGGAAGCTCCACGTCTGTTTTACAGAGAATGAGCTACCCTCTGAAAAGTATCTTGTGAGGTTTTAAGTTCCATTACTACCAGCTGATGGGTTTTAGTACATCTTACGTCTGATACTCTTCCTATTCATGTTGCAATACTTGCTTTCTTCTTTTTCAGCTTGTGAATGCCTCTGAGGTTTCTAGATTCATTTTAAGGGGCATTCCCAGCAGGAAGGTGCAAAGTAGAGTTTTGCTGTACACTGGCTTGGCCAGCAAATGGCGAGGTCAGTATCTACTTCAGCATTTCTAGAAGTATGTTACTTGCTGTTAAACACAATTCAGAGACCTGCTCTTTAATCAGGCTGGGCTTCTCTTGCACTCCTTGCTGATGCTTCTGCAAACTCACCGGGCAGCACTTTACCCCTCTCCAAGCCCAGCTGTGAGTGCAGCTGGCTCAGCTGCCCTAGTTCCATCAAGAGCAAAGCCCACCACTGAGAAGGCTGAGATCTGTACGTTCATGCAGTGACCCAGTGAACAACACAATGAAACAACGTGTTTTCTGTCCAGTGCTCATCAGCACTTGCATGTCATTTTCTACAAAAAAGTGATAAACCCTAAAGAACTGTGTTCCATAGTCCCTACTTCTGATAGATATTTAGTTCTTACAGTTTCGACGCTTTCTTCATTTTTCTCCTTGACACAAGGAGAGGAGGTCTGTGCACTGCAGGGAATTCTTTGCAACCAAATAAAGGCCACTTCTGCCAACTCCTTCTCTGCCTGTATTTTCCTGCACACTGGTTGCATGCACTGGTTGGTGCTGGCCCCAAGATAACCCAGGTCATCTGCACTGGTAGGCTGTGCAGGGAGTGACGGAGTAGCTGCTTGAGGGCTGACTGACAAGGCTGTTTCCATTTTGAGCAAAATTAGAACACCATGTTCAGCACAAACCCAGAAAAAGATCAACAGGTCAGTGGAATCACTTAACTCACTACGAACATGGATGGAGTGGAACTGCCAGGGCCCCAGTGGTGATGAAGAGGACATACGACACGGTGTTCATATTCAGTACAACAAGCACTTCTGCCTTCGTTATAATACACCATCAATCATCACAGAAACAAGCCTGAACTGGAGGTTGTTCACAAGGCAAAGGAGCTGCGAGTGAGGCTGGACTTAAGCATCACTCAGAGCACTGCTGAGCCCAGACCATGCACCATTATTCATTCTTGCATTCTGCAAGCGCTATGCATGCAGAAAACAGGAGCAGCTCTGAGAATAAGAATACACGTGCAGCTCAAGCTCCACGTTTAAGTTTATCAATCTGGTAATGCCGCTTTTGCCACCAAGTCCTGTGGAGGCTTTCTCAACATTGCTCTAGCACAGCCCTAGCTCCTTTGAAAAAAGGCTGATATTTCAGTTCTAGGATGCGTTTGCTCCAATAATTAGATCTTAGCTTTCACTCAAACTCTTCTTGTGCCTTAATTTGATCAGGATGGAGTAATTTGGCACTTTGATTTGAAGACAGTGACAGGCAGAAAATTCACTGCTCCTTGTGAACTGCTCTAAAGAGAACCAGGATTGCTCTTCCATGTCTCAGTTTGCATGTTTGCAAACCTGACGGTGGTGAGTTAGTAGAAAGTATTATCTAGTGGAGACAGTCAGAATTTCCAACGGAAGCAAAATGGGATAGTGTATTGTAAAGTTACTAATGGGTCTTAATATAGGTGTGTACGTGTAGTCTCTCTTCCTCAAGCAATCGTGTACGGAGAGCTTATGGAAAACGAACACGTTTGCTACTGGAGTTAAACGGTTAAAGCCATTTTCTTCTGTTGAATACCACCAAGAAGAATCACATCTCTCCTTTATTGTGTCCAGCATCCAAACTACAAATATATTAACTAACATTTTATGTTCCAGGCCTGAAGATTCACAGGTGTATTACGTGTTCAGGAACTTCAACAAACATCAAAGGCACAAGGCAGACATAATGCTATTTTTGAATTAATTGTTTTAATTATCCAGTACTGTCTGATCACAGTACTTTCACTTTCATGTTAAGTTTTAGTAGCAAGTTGACTTTTAGTAGCACAAGTTGACTTCTTTCAAGTTTTATCTCAATGGCTTCTATACTGGTTCACCTATCCTTACGGTATTTGACTCTCCAAAGCCCAAAGCAAAAGAATGGGTAAATTCTAAGACTGATCCTAAGATGTTTCCTGAATGTCAAAACCTCGTTTGTATGATGATTACTGACTGGCACCACCAATGTTTTCAGGACGATGCTCCACAAAACCTTACAGGAGTATGTAACGATATTCCTGCTCATCAGGAACATCCATAACACACATTTCTCTGGAATGGGAACTGTACCTGAAGTCATTTGTTATACAGCAATAGGGGATCGACGATTTTAGTATGGACTAATAAAACATTAATTAATATAAAATCCAATTCTGGAGACCAGTCACTTTCACATGATACACTGTCTTGTTTGATTTTCAGGTCTAATCATTAAGGAAATACATCTCTCATTCTTCACTGGCATTGCTCTCTTTAAATTCACTAGTTTCAGAAGGCAGACTTGTTTTCTTCATTGCTAACAAGCTTACTATGTACGTTTGGTGCTGGTAAGAGCTTTTATTGACAACTTCTTATGCTAATTCTTTCTGTCTCCCCTCTCTCCTTGAATGTCGTCTCACCTATGAGAAAAATGGTAATTAAGATGACAGGGGAAAACAAACACGCTGGGTGTTCAGATTGTTCTGTAGTTTACTACCAGTAATTGGGTTTTCACTGCAGGACAGTACCATAATTGTAATTGTTCTTTCCTCAGCCAGGGCACGTAAGGCATTTCCTCACAGGCACATCAGTGAAGGCTTGCTGTTCCTTTACTGATCCCTGTATATTTTCATTATGTGCCTTAGTAGCAACTGAGGCTTCCAGCACGGACTCTTATTTCAAACAAAAAGATTTTAACATTAATTATTTTCTCATTCAGTGAAAGATCTGCTTTCTACATGAAGCTACTCAGGCCACGGCTTTAACTAAACACCTCCAAAACCACATCAAAAATAAACAAACTATGGGATGTATTCCAATTGCAAGGAATAAACTAAAATAAGTTGACATTTGGTAGGGTTGGCCACTGTGTTATGACAAAAAATCCCTTTAAATATTTGTAATTGGGCCCAGATCTCAAGGTTAAGGTTCTCATACAATAAACACTTTAAAAGAACGCACCGTTAAATAAGCAGAAAGTTTAGGATGCACAGTCACAGTGTAGAGCAATAGTTTTATGCTAAGGTGAGCAGCTGGAACAAATGGGAGTTGCAGCAGTATAAAACCCTAGAAAAGCTGCGATGAACCAGGCACAGGTCCCTACAGCACACAACTGTGCTGTCTGTATAATAAGAGGCAGGTGTATTCAAAACCGTGGCTTAACAAGTGAGACCACTGAGGAAGAACGTTGGACTTTACCCCCAAAACTACCACTTACCCTAAATACACTCGTCACGAATCAAGACAATGAAAAAACAGATGGTTCCAGTGCTTCACTGTTCATGACACTACTACACCAAGCTCAGCCGCAAGCATTTTAGTACAAATAAACTCAAGGGAGAGAAGTGGAAAGGACGCAGAAGAGAAAGAAGGAAAGAATGAAGAAAAGCAGCTTTAGAGAAAAATAATCTGTATTGCAATTCCACCAACCCACAGACTTTTCCTGAGCAGTCACTGGTGTTCACAGCATTACTCACCGACATCAGGATCGGTAGCTTGGACCCTTGTTAATAAAGCTTTAGTGGCTGTATTCTCATAGACACAGGCAGTGTAGTGATCAGATGAAAACACCGGTGGATTATCGTTAACATCTTCTAAAATAAGATGGACTTCTGATTGGCAGAACCTGCCACCACCATCTGTGGCTCGGGCAACCAAGTTGTACGCCGGGATCTTCTCTCGGTCGAGGGGGGCCAAGGATTTCAGCTCACCTAAAATCAATTAAAAGCAGCAGCCACCATTACTACCGGAGCAGCATCACTGACTGTGGACACTGTGCATATCTCAAACACAAGAGCAGGAAAACGAAGTCAGCATCAGCTTTGATTTTTCCAATGAACGGATTAAAAACTCACAGCACTGTCCCTTCTCACACTCTTTATGCAACAAAGTGAGCTGCTGATATGAGTGAAGGAAGGACACACCACGTGAATGAACAGCACTGCGTTCTTACAAGCCTGTCTTTCTGTTACTCTCAAGATTTACAGGCTCCTAGACACAGAAATATACCCTGAATCAAACTTTAAAGTTCTCTAGTGCAAAACTTGTATCAACATCCCTCTTGGTTTGGGGTTTTTTTTCACTTTGCAGTTAAATACAAAAGTTGTTCTTGAAATATCCAGTATTTCCCCTTACAGACACCGGTCTTCAAACACTCTCTCTTTTATCAGTCCTGCAATGCCAACAGAGCACGCTGTCTCATGCTGATCAGGAAGAGGAAGCATTGCACAGGAAACCACCTAGCCTATTACTATGGAAATCAAATTCCTAAGAATACATGAGAGGGGGGATTTTTAACTCATGGAAAAATGTTTTTATTTAGCTTTACTTCACAACAACCATAAAACCTTGATCTTAGCAGAGACCAGCATCCTTTTCCTGACCAACTGCCAAATGCACCAGACCTAGCATTCCACCATGTCCTCAAATCCATCAGTCCTATCTTCTGTCCCCCAGAGTCTGTGTATAAAAGGAATGTCTTTTTTACAAGGATGTTGCTTAGGTACTTACAAGAAAGAGGGGGACAAACTTTTTAGCAGGGCCTTTTGTAACAGGACATGGAATGGTGGTTTTAAGCTAATGGAGCTTAGCTTTGCACAGGATGTAAGGAAGAAATTGTTTACGGTGAGGGCAGTGAGACACTGGCTCAAGTTGCCCACAGAGGCGGCAGATGCCACATCCCTAGAAACATTCAAGGTCAGGTTGGATGAGGCTCTGACCAACCTGATCTAGTTGAAGAAGACCCTGCCCGCTCCAGTGTGGCGATTAACTAGATGACTTTTGAAGATGCTTCCCAACCCAAAGTTTTTTCTGATTCTATGACGCACGAGCGTTCGAACTTGGGGGTCTTGAAAGGAAACAAAAGGGTGAGTATCCACTGTTCTGATTATAAAACGCAATGTGATTGACAAAGATGTTCCTCTCGCTGTCCTGCAAGCACTCCTTAAACGTGGTCATCCACACTTGCTAAGTGGAACAGCTGCCTGATAATTGATTGTAACCTAATTCTGGTTGAGTAAGTTTACGCTCACTGATGCTGAGCAGTTATTCAGAAAAATCTGTTTGCCATCTTACCATTTTCAGGATCCAGGTAAAACTTGTTGTTCCCAGCACCGTAGAGAGAATAGCGAATTTCACCATTGGACCCAATGTCGGCATCTTTAGCACTGATTTTAAGAATTACTTTGTTTGCTGGGATGTCTTCAGGAAACAGTGCTGTGTATGCAACCTAGGAGCAAAATCAGAAACGTAAGCCACGCTGGACCAGCATTTTATAGGTTTTGCACAACTTCTAAACAAACCTCTTCGTAAGGCAACTGTTTGTACAGGAAACAACATATGAAACACATCCCTAGAAATTTAAACCACTTTAAAGTGTCACAAAACCAAAGCCAAATTGTGACTGGTAATATGAGGTGTTAAATGTGGCCCCGTTTTCTGCCTTGTATTTGTCACATCAGCACTCGCAAAATGGAACAAGTGTTCCAACAAGCCCAACTGTTTTTATCACCCCATCCCGCAGTGTTTGGGGGAGATACAGACTGTGATCACCCAGAGTGGTTCTTGCATGGACAGCGGTCCATCAGTGAAAATGTGGTGGTGGTAATTGTGAGTACACGCATACACACACACACATATGTATATAAAATAAAGATTCTGTGAGCAGTACCACTAAGTAACTCTGCATTCAACCACAGTTTCTTCCATAGAGACTTTTCTACTGCAGCAGTATCAGTCCCCCACACTGCCTTTCCACAGAATAGCAGTTCAGGTAGCACCATGAAAGCCGTGGTCATGACATACTGCATGCACACTCGATGACACCAGAGCACGCTACCTTCTTCTGCCATCTCTGCTGGGTCTGGCATCTGCCAGGTTCAGAAGGACTGGAGTTAAAAATGCATTGAAGACATTTCCACACCAGTTGTGAAGGGAAAGCACATTTTTTTCTGCAGGGAAGAGGTTGCTGCCCAGTGCCATCATAGAACTTCATCTTTTTCTGAAGCCAAGGGCCACTGTTGACAAACCTAGCTTTACCAGACTGTTGTCTTTTCATCTTGGCTTCACAGGACTGCTTTATCCTGCTCCTCTCTTGCAACACGCCATATTCTTTAAATAAGGTGTTCAAGATGAAAACGGGCATCGCCTGTGGACATCTGCAAGTAGCAGGGACACCTACAGCCAACCAGTTGTACAGCTCCAGCTGTTGCTAACTCACCTGTTCGCAAACCGGACTGTTATCATTGACATCAGTGACGGTCACCTCCACGGCAGTTTGGGTTACAAAGAGGCCGTCTGTGGCAGTGATGTTCAGATAGTAAACATCTTGCTTTTCCCGATCTAGAGGCCTTTTAACATAAACCTTCCACTCGTTCTGAACCAGTCCCAGAGCAAACTTCCCTTTGGGATTCCCTCCTGCAATGAGACAAGACACATGGAAAGGGATGTCTCTTCAGAGCTCCCACCTACTTGAAACACGTGGATGTAGTGCAGAGGACCTGAACTAAGCCGTCGTCATTTGTTTTACAGTCACCGGTGCTTTCAAACTCGCAGACTCAGGAAGTCTGTAATGAGATCACCCTCTCTGTGCTTATTGCCCTCCTGTTATTGCCTTGTATGAGAGCGAACCAGGAATTTTCAGTGGAAACAAAATCCATTTAGCAGAGCTGAAGATGATCTCTTGTTTAGCTCCCCATAAGGGCAATCAAATTCAAACTGTGAACAATCAATAGTCTGCTCAGACTGGTGCAATTGTCTTTCCACATAGTCTCGGGAGGGGATGTAATACACCGTAGCTCTTGTTACCAAGACAATTTCATTAGCTGTTGATTATGCAATCAAGCTCTGGAAGTGGGTTCTATCAAGGAATCCTCTAATGAAAGCTTTATCATACAGCTGTGCTCTTCTTCTGCTCATTAAGGCTCCAGTTTTAAAAGAAGTTTACCTGACACAAGAAGACACATTACTACTAAACAGTCCTAACAAGAGGTCATTTGAGGAGCAGCTGGACAACAAGCAGCACAATTAGATCAAATGTAGCCGAGAGTGAGAGCTGGTGAAAGGAGCGCAGGAGATGAAGCAGAACAGCTTTTCATCATGCCATACCACTGACACTAAACCTGACGAGTGGTCCACATCACTAAACCCCCTGATGACAAAAGCAAGTTGGGAGAGGGAAAGTGTTGGCCCACATCATCCTCAGGAAGGAAGGACAGACACATCACATGTGGAAGCATACAGTTGAGGTGGGCAGTTGTTGTTTCATCTGAAGTGTTACTGTGCCTTGCCTGCTCCATGAAGAAACCACCTTCAATCACACGTCACCTTTCTCTGAGCCTGATCTCAACACCCTGTCAGACCTGGCAGCAAAATATTTTAAACCCACGCTGTGACTTAACCTCAGGAGGCAGCTAAGCCCCACACAGACACTCCCTCCCTCCCTCCTCCCTTGTGGAATGAGGGAGAGACTCAGAAGGGTAAAAGTCTTGTGGGTTGAGACAAAGTGGGTTTAACTGGTAAAGAAAAGCTGCGTAAGGGAAGCAAAATGAAGAGTTCATGGTAGGTGTTCAGCCACATCTAGGAAAGTGGGGTTCTATTGCCTGTAACAGTTGCTTGGGGATGGCAGATGCCATGACTGCTAACGCGCCTCCTTCCTCCTCCTTCCTCCAGCTTTCATTGCAGAGTATGAAACATCCCCTCAGCCATCTGGGGCTAGCTGTCCCAACTCCTTGTGCACCCCCATTTTACTTACTGGTGGGGTGGTGTGAGAAGCAGAAAGAGCCTTGACTTTGTGTCAGCAATGCTGAGCAGGAACTAAAACATTCCGGTGGGAGCGGTGCTCACAAAACCAAAACACCCCCCCCCATAGCAACTGCTATGAAGAGAATCAGTTTTATCCCAGCCGAAATCTGTAAAACCAACCACCCAGTCTTCTGTTCCCAGCATCGAGCATAAACTTGGTCTGTAAAAATGTATTTGCAGGTCTAATGAGTTGGGATAGAGCACTATAGTCACAATAAACTTCACTCAGCTTCTTGTGCTCTAGAAACTGATTGAAGACATAGGAAAAAGCATCACACTTCTCCGCTGGGCGAATGTCAATTCTAGATATCCCACTGCAAACCCTTTCCCCACCATATTAAGCTTTGTGCTGTGCTCGCCTAAGCAGAAATGCAATCTTGAGAGAGACTTCCCATGTTTCTCATGTATAAAAGTGATATAAAAATATGCAGTGAACACTTTTCTTTCCTGTAACAGTGTCAAGAATGCCAAGGGTCCTTTTCCAAGTGTCCTTTTCCAAGTGTCCTTTTCCAAGTGCACTTCTGCTTACAACTTATTCAGATCCTGAATGCGTCAAGGGATCTATCCTAGTCCTGTAGAAAGACCAGTTTCTTAAACCTTCTTCTCTAGTACTTGTGTTGAATGTTTGAGCAAACAAGCATTTAAAGGAAAAAATCCAAGGCTGAGTTTATTTGAGTTGCCTCTGCTGTCAAGCAATGAGGTGTCACTGCTGCTGCTTCTGGTTATCAGTTCCCAGGGACCTTTTTAGCAAAAAGATAAGGCAGAGAAGATCTGAACTTGAATCTGCACTTAAAACCAAGTTAAAAAGTCTGATGCATATTTCATACCTTCTTTCTCCATCACAAAGCAGAAAAGAGGTCACAGGCTGTATAATCTCTGCCTTCTTCATTAGCTACCAATGGCTGCTTTCTGTTTAATATGAAGTCTAACCGAGTAGAGACAGGCTGAGCAAACGTTTCTGGTTAAGCATCGCCATGTATGCTAGCTGTAACCGTGTCAAAAAGCATGTTGTAATGAATCATATGTCCATAAAATGAGGCACTATAATTCTAAAAGGTCCATTAACCATTTGCAGCACAAAACTCGTGCATCAAACAGAATGTTTCTGTTGACAGAAAATGACCTTTTTTGATCACAAACCCAAGCAGATACTCTCTTTTCCCCTCTGTTTTCTAGGACAGTCTAGAATAATCCTCAGCAGACTCAGTTAAACCTTGTTTAATCAGTTGTGTGATATAAACCCACATTTCTCCCAAAGAGGGTTACACAGTGTGTCAATGTTCACTGCGGGGCAGGTCTGAACACAGTCCAAGGCAGCGAGAATCCATCCATTGATTTGAGTCTTAATGTGACTTCAAAGAAGGCAGGCCCCTGCTGGCTGACATTAAATTCTCCCTATTCAGTTCAACTCCAGCATAACAAAGCTTAACTCTTCTTTATAAAAGCCTGCAATCTTGTCATAGTGAGTTTAATGTTGTAAACCGTTAATAAAAGTGGTCTAAATAGTCTCATTTAGCTTCTTGATATCAATCAGCGCTTGCCTGCGCATTATTCCTTTTGTAAAAGGAAATGATTAACTGTTCTGACCAGCTACGAAGCAATACACTCAAGGTATGGGCATCCCGTTGCTAAGAAAAGAGGAAAGGTAAAATCTAATTAAAATCAGCTGGTGGCTTTTATGGTTGGCAGTAATGTTAGCTCGGAGCAATGTTTAAATCACTGCTGCTTTGTTGTTGATGGAATGGCTTTTAAATAATGCAGAGGAATTTGGGGAGTACTGTACAAAAAATATGTCTTCAGGATTATTTCCCCCTCCCTTTACTCCATTGGAAGAGGATCGGCTTGGGTGACCAAGAAGTCTGTGCAGCACGCAGCACGCGTGCACCAGGTTGTCTGCGTGCCTTTCTCATTAGCGCTACCTCTCAGGGATCTCTTGCTTCTCAACACAGGCTATACGCTTTGCGGAGGGAAGACAACAAAGGTGGAAACTGCACTACGAAGTGAAATAGAAATAACAAGACTGGAACAATTGGAACACTCAAATACTGTCAAGGAATTGTTCTTTAAAAAGAAAAGGGAAAAAAATCCACGTAGTGGCCCAGGGAACCATTTTCTCCTACTTACCCACATGTCTTCATGGAGATCTCGTTCTGCGGTGATTAATTAACTTTTTCACTAATATATGTAAGCAGATTCCGTTTCCTAGGGGCGTTCTAATTAATTAGTTTTTCACTCTGAATAACGTAGCCTTTCTAAACGGAAGCCTCCTGACTGCACGCATTAATGGGTTCTTTAAAATCTCTTGGCAGTTTTCTTATGTTCTACTTTGAATGTCACAACAGTGAAGTGCTAGCAACAAAAAACACTCCAGTAACTTTTGAGAAAGGCTTTGAGGCTGGAAGAGTCAGCACTATCTTTTATCTCTTGTTCCTTAAAGTTTAAATAATGCTCTCCTCCCCCCCGCACCGCCTTCCCCGTCAGCAAATACTACAAAGCCAAATCAAGCTCAAGTTTAAGTAAAGAAAGAAAACAGTCAGACACAAATGAAAAGCAGAGACACAGTGATCCAAAATAAACAAATCCTGACACACATCATTACTAAAGCACTCACAGAGGGAATTATAACAGCTACAAGGGAACCAGAAAATAGAAGCCAACAGCATCAGTTTTCACTGCAATGTCCTGATCTGAGAGGGAACATGGAATATTTACTGAATTACTTACTTAGTTTCTCCCTTGCTTATGCATTTATTTAGATACTTCAATTCCCTATTAGAGCTCTAGGCATTTGCACTGCATAAAATCAATAGGTTTATCCTCCACTCCCAGTTTAAGACACTACGTGTTTACTGTCTCAGCTTTATTATCATCAGATTGCAGGTGCTGTCCTTTAGCTTGCAGCACGAGGCCGCCCCAAACACAGAAACTTCCATTTCTGCACAATTCCAGGACCTCAACCATACAATAAAACCAAACAGAACCCATCACTTTGCTCATACTGGACATGCAACTCAGCAAAAACTACCCCTGTGTTCAATGTGAGGTCTATCTTTCAAAAAACATAATCCACCTTCAGCTGAACCACACCTCAGGTGCATTGTGTGTCCTTAGACTTACATCCCTGACGGAGCCTAACTGACATTACTGAAGAACACAAAACACTTTACCAAAGTCTTGGCAACTAACATTTTTCTGCTGGTTTTTTGGCTAGTTCACCTTTGTTAAGTTTCAGCAGTACCTGGCTAGGTCTAGGCTAAGCATCCAAGCTAAACAGTGGCAGAACCTGCCTTGAATGATGCAGTTCAGAAACTCAAACAAGCCTTCAAAAGAAAACTACTCCCTAACCTCACTGGTGTCATTTGCCTTCCTAATGATTTTCCATTAAGACTTACATACAGTACTTCTGCCTAGTGAACATCTCCAGCTGCTATCAAACTAACACAAATAACAAAGAGGAAGTGCATTTTTTGTCCCCCACCATCGAATGCAGATGAAGGTGGAACTGAACATGGCAACTGCTTGCCAATTATCATTGGAACCAATCCTAAGGTGAAGGAGCTTGGCTGAGTTAGATTAATGGTTGGATTCAATGATCTTAAAGGTCTTTTCCAAATTTATTGATTCTATAATTCTATGTATTTGTCCACCACAATGTATTTACCCCTTTTCAAGTTGAGAAGTAGACTTCAATGAACACTTGGACTTCTCAAAAGAGTGCCAAGGACTTCTCAGTGAGCATGTTTGATCCAGCGTGTTTACTTCTTTCAGCATCTAACCGATGATTTTTCCCCATCTATCTCCTGTGTGCTGCTTTTCTCCAGATGCATTTGCACAAAGCTGGTTTTAGCGGATCCATGTGTCCTTCTCATAATTTGTTTTCTTCTCCCGTTTCGACAGAGTCCTGTTTTTCCTCAGAGTTTGCTTGTTGCATTCACAGAAAGTTCTGTGGCTCGAAACGCTTCCAGAAGGCAACAGCATTTGAATAACCATCCGACTAATCTGATGTCATGAAATATTCAAATGCAGTGCCTGGGCTCAACTAGAGGTAAAGTGTGAATAGACTATTTCGTTAAACTAGACTGTAAAATGTTTTGACATTGTAATCAAAAGAACCTCATTTTTCTCAGTAAGTTTCCCAAATGCTCAGACATATTCAGAGATTTCTGAGTCCATACACTTCAGTAACTGTACAGTAAGCAGAGTAAGTTCTGGGCTTCAACAACTAATGGTTTCCAAAACTAAAATGCCAGCAAAATATGACATATTTTGAGTTGTGATAGGAATTAAAATGCAGAATTATCTATAATATTTGAGTCACACGTGACAGTTGCTATTCAAAAGTCCATTTTTTTGCTAAATTAACGGCACAGGGATGTGAAGAAAACATTTTTATATAACTAAAAGCCTAATTCACTGCAAGAGATGACCGAAAGATGTCAGAACCAAGAGAGAAACAGCACCTTCAGCTAGCGATCACGGTATACTAACACATCTCTGTTACCAACAATGGTATACTAACACATCTCTGTTACCAACAAAGGATTTGCATTTCCTGTAGATATATATCCCCAAACTTTATATCCCCAAATTCCTTCAAATGTCATAAAATCTCTAGGATGAGGCACTACTCTTTTACTTTTAGGTATGTGGTAAGTGAGCCCCTGGCAGCAAGCTAATGGACCTTGCCCAAAGCCTCCAAATCCCAAGCTTTATCCACGAGACTATTTTCACCTCTACTTCCAAAATCTTACAACACGTCACATGATAAACACATAGTCCTTCCAAACCTTGAAACAGAATCCAGACCTTCGAGTAAATCAATTTCAGGATGATGTTTAAAACAGGCAGTGTTTGGATAACTGGGATATCAGAACTCTCCCCGCACAGCGTCCCACAGCCGTTTCCAACGTGACAGCTAGCAATGGGGCAGGAGAATTATCACCCAGAGCAAAATACATAAATTTTCATCCCCTTAGTTAAGTCATTTTTGCCGGCAGTTTTCCTCCTACACGCAGTCTTCAATCCCATGCAGTGAGAAAAATGTGAATTTGTCCAATAATCTGGTTACTACTAGGTAATTAATATTAGGTCTTGAGCTTTGAAGATTGAGGGGAGTAACAAAGATGTTTCCTCTACAATCTGTTGAACAACTCAAACTGCAGGCAGAAAAATAACTGCAGCACCCCATCACTCAAAACACACACACACAAAAGGTAGTCTGAATCCAGGAGAAAAGAATGCTAATAAGCACAGCACAATAGGAAAGAGCAATGTTACCACACTTTGAAAAATATGTTAGTACTGTCATCGAAATTGCCTTATGCTGTGTATGAGAACGCATGGCAGCTAACCAGTGCTTCTGAGTGGATTACTATTGCCCGGGCCAGAAATCTCTGCTGACAAGAAATGGCATCCCCCTCACTCCTTCCAAGCAAAATTCATCACTCTTTTTTTTCCCCCTAGCAGACAGTGGTATTTCAAAGTGGCTCCTGCGTTCACTAGCTGACCTCAGAAAGAAAACCTCTATTTTTAAAAAAAAAAGGTTTAAATGCTTGGAAATGTAAGGATTTTCTCCTTGGCAGTAAAAAGCTCTTCTTCTGCTGGTTGAAACGTTAAGTTACGATGGTTTCCAAGCTGACCCATCAATTGTGATGAGTTGGTGGGTCACACTACATTGCACTGCAGAAAACCATGAAGCACTTAATCTTGGACATCTGTGAGACAATAACCCAGACAAACAGAAAGACAGACAGGCAGACTCACACACATCCCCTTTTCCACTTTTCATATTCTCTAGTTGCTGCGAATGTTGTCCAAACTAAAAGAAAATCCACTAACTCTTAAAAAATCAAAGAGAGATTCATTGCCTGATTGATAATTTAGCTGAAAGCCTGCTCAACGTTCAGCTAAAACTGGACACACACACAGAGTTCTCAAGTAAATCTGGTTTTCAGAAAAAAGCATGCAAGTTGCTTCTTACCTGTAATATGGTAGCTAACCTGCCGGTTGACATCAGACGTGTCTTCATCCCAGGTGCTAAGAACAGCCACAACTTCCCCTGGAGGGTCACTCTCCTTCACTGACCCTCTATACACCTCATGCTCAAAGACAGGTCCATTATCATTTATATCTGTTACAGCAACTGAGACCAAAGTGGTTGATGACAAGGATATAGCTTCTCCCAGATCTGAGGCCACCACAGCGAAGGTGAAAGTAGGATCCTTTTCGTGGTCCAGATCCTTGAGTGTGCTGATCCAACCACTGTTGCTATCAATGGTGAATGCTTCTGTGATCTTCTCCAGCTCTGATTCCACTGCAAGTGTGTAAGTGACCTGCCCATTTGCACTCGAGTCTGCATCAACTGCTTTAACTTGCATAAGTTTTGTTCCTATAGGCATCCCTTCCATTATTATCGCATCATAGGTAGCTGTTTCAAACAGGGGCTTGTTGTCATTTACATCCAATACCTTAATCTCCACATCCACAGTCAACACGATGTCTACTTTGTCTAGCTGAATAGTGGCTGCAACTTTGAAGTGAAAAGCAGGATTTGTCTCATGGTCAAGTCTCTTATCCAATTTTATGAGTCCTGTGTCTTGCTCTATGATGAAAACCCCACCTTTGTTGTTTTCAGTCAGCTCACCATTAACTGTGCTGTACAAAGCACCCTGATTAGGCAAAACATGAAGAATGTCAATGGTGCTGCCTATGAGGGCATCTTCTGCTATGGTAAAAGAATATTGGGGTTGAGAAAAGGAAGGCAAAATAGTTTCTGGAGGTAACACATGGATGTAGACTGGAATGAGGGAATGCTTTACAGGAATGCCACCATCAACTGCTTTGACAAAGAATGACAGAACAGTGTTTTTCAGCTGGTTAAAGCTACCCTTGGTGACCATCCATCCATTATCTGGATCTATTTCCAACAGATCAGCCACTGAAACAGAGGCTTCGCTATACAGAGAGTAAGTAATTCTGGAATTGGCTCCATCATCTGGATCTACAGCTTGCACTTGGGTCACCAAGTAACCTTTCCCAACATCTGCTTTGACACTGGCTCTGTATTCGACTGTCATAAATTGAGGAGCATTGTCATTCTCATCCACTACTATCACTCTCACAGTGCAAAACGTAGTTCTGCCACCTCCATCAAGAGCTCTCAAAAATATACCGATATCACTTTCCAGCGCGTTCTCCCGGTCTAACCTCTCGGTTGTCAGAATCTGCCCGTTGCTATCAATCAGAAATCGGTCCTTGGCAAAGTCATTTATTATGGAGTAGCTTATCTGGCTGTACACACCTGAATCCCCATCTGTTGCCTTCACGTGGATTACCTTAGTTCCAGGAGCCGCGTTTTCTCTAACCTCTGCGACATAAACGCTCTGTGAAAACACAGGGCTGTACAGGTTGGCCCCGAGGATCTGTATGTGCACCTGGGCTGTGCTGGTGAATAGCCCATCCGACACAGAGACGTTTAGGCTGTACATGGGCTCCATCCTCTGTTTGCGATGGTTGGAAAGGGTGATAACGCCACTCTTGCTGTCCATAATAAAGCTGGTCCGATCATTTCCTGACAGGATACTGTACTCCAGTCTGTCAAAATCAGAGCTGTCAGCATCAGAGGCTTGGACGCAAGTCACAAAGTGACCTCGGGGTGCCAGTTCACTCACATACGATTCATATATTAGCTGGTTAAAAACAGGAGGGTTGTCATTCATATCTGTTATTGAGATACTAACAAGGACCTCACTGCTTAGTGGTGGGAATCCATTATCAGTTGCTCTGACTTTCAAGCTGCATTGCTGTATGAGTTCATGGTCCAGCATCCGCGCTGTCAGTATCAGGCCGCTGGTGCTGTCTATGTGAAAATAGTCTGTGCTGTTAAAGGTGTCCTGGACTATCTGATACTGAACGATCTTGTTATTATCAGAGTCAGCATCCAGAGCAACCACCTGCAGTACAGGAGTACCAATCAAAGATGCTTCAGACAACGTAGCATTATAAGCCAACCGATCAAAAATTGGAGGATTATCGTTAACATCATTAATGATCAAGTCCACAGTGACCTCAGCTCGAGCACCAGTGAGGGCATCGCTGGCTCGCACCACCAGCTTGAAAAGAGAATTGACTTCATAGTCCAGTGGGCTGATGACACTCAGAACTCCAGTATCGAAGTCGATATTAAACTGGTTGTAGGGATCACCATCGACAATGATGTAGATGATGCCCTGGCCTTCCGGACTGGTTGCATTTATGCTTAAAATAGGTGTGTGCATTTCTACATCTTCATTCACGGAAGCTGTGTAGAAGGGCTTGTCAAATACAGGCATTGCTTTGTTAACAATAGTAATGGGGAGTTCTACCGAAGCAGACAACGATGGGTTACCGCCATCTTTTGCAAGAATGACCACCATATACTCTATATTAGACAAATCAGAATTGAAGGCCTCTTTCAGAGTGACACTACCAGATTCTCTATCAATTTCAAAATGCCCATAGTCTTCCTTCAGAAGATACGAGACGTCACCATTTTCACCCTTATCTTTATCAACAGCCGTCACTCGGTATATCAGGGTACCTGGTTCGGCATCAACTTGCACAGCCGCATAGTAAGGAAGCCCTATGAACACTGGGGCATTGTCATTTATGTCCTCAATGTAAACCCTCACCACCACTCGAGCCACACGAAGGTGATCCAGTTCACGGCTTGCTTCCACTACCAACTCGTACAGCTCTTGTTCCTCTCGGTCGAAGGGGATGCCAGTTGTCTGAATGACTCCTGAGGTGGTTTTGATTTTAAATTTGTTGCCTGGGTTTAATATGCTGTATTTCAAAGGCTCGTTGAGGCGGTTACCAACAGCATTCACGACAGCAATCTTCGTGATGTTGGTGCTGTTTTCTGAGATAGAAGTGGAATAAACATTTTGTGTGAAGTGGAGCCCACTATCCATGGCTTCTTTAACCATTATTGTCACCATAGCAGTGCTGTAAAATTTCCCATCAGATACCCTCACTATTAGCATATAATGGTCTTTGGAGAGGCTGTTGTTTTTAATGGTGAGTACTCCTGTGATTGAATCAATTAAGAAATGGTCCACATTGCCTTCAAGTAGACTGTATGTTAGTTCAGGAGGGATCTCTGAATCTGGGTCTGTAGCCTTGACTTTGAGAACCTCAACACCAATGTACGTGGGCAGGAGCAAGACTGTCTCAAATACGGCCTGGGTGAAGACCGGTGGGTTGTCATTGACATCAGTTACCTCAATGGTTACTTCAACTGGGCTCTCTGCTGTAAGCTGGGGATTCCCACTGTCTCTAACGTGCACGTGGAAGTGGAAGCGGGCTATTGTTTCATGGTCTAAACTTGCGATTGTTCTGATTGCACCTGTGCTTGAATCGACTGTGAAATACTTTTTTGCAGTAGATTCAACAATCTGGTAGACCAGCAAAGCATTCTGGTTGCTGTCAGCATCAGTGGCACGTATCACGAGGGGACTGTTATTCACACTCCGAACGATGCTGTTTACAGGAGCTGCTTCACTTATGCTGCCTGAGTACTGAGAGAAGAGAAAAACTGGTGGGTTATCGTTTTCGTCAACAATCTGGATGTTCACAGTGGCGTTTGATGCCATGCCTGCCATATTTGTTGCCTGTACAATGAGCTGGTAGAAGGAAGTACGTTCATAATCAAGAGCCTTTTGACTAGTGATAACTCCAGAATATGGGTTTATAGTGAAGACTCCATCCACATTCCCATCTTTAACCTCATAAACTAATGTTGACTGACTGATTGCAGAGAGTGAGACGACAGAAGTACCAATATCCACGTTTTCATTAACCTCTGCCTGGTATTCTTTGAGAGTGAACTTGGGGTGGGAGTTATCTGCCATTGTCACAGTTATCCGCACGATCGCTGTTGCAGACAGTGGTGGAGAACCCTGGTCAGTCACTTTGACTGACAAGACAAACTGTCCCATCGTGGTTAAGTCTGGCTCCTTCAGTAATGTAATGATCCCCAAAACTGGCTCAATCTTGAATGTGTTTCCTGTGTTTCCTAAAACACAAATATTGGTACCAAATTAGAAATTAAATATGACACGCTTGATGGTAATTTAAGCCAGGAGTCAACAGCTGCAATGAGTTAAAGACAGGTATTAAAAAAACGCAACCAGAAAACCTAGCATAAAAGAATTCTAAAGGCCCTTGAAGCCCTTCTTTCTGGAAACCAGGTGTTGCAGTAGATGATATAGGTGTTCAAACGTTCAGACACTCGGGTGCTGCTATCTACATCTTAGTTCTCAGCCTCTGCATCTGAGGAACTGCTGCATGTGCAATGATCCTACTGCAGTAAAAGAAAGCATCCTTAAATTACAGGAAATTAGTCAAATACATGTACACCTAAGGCAAAGAAACTAGATCAGAGGCTAACAAGCCAATTACATCACAAATGGATAACAACTCAGGCTTTTAATTGAAGGGGATATTAAGCAACCGCGGAGCAGATTACAGTAGTTCAAGACTCAAAGAACCGGATATAAGAAGGTTAAAGTGGCACTTAGAAAAATAAAATGAACAGCACAGAAAAGAGAATCAAGGATCTGAGTAGGGCACATCTAGGTGAGTGAGATGCAGCAGAAAATGTCATGAAATGTTTGTTACACGAAAGCAGGGCTACCACTGAAGGTATAAAGGTGAAAACAGCCAGTCTGGATCAAGGACCCTCTTCAGGTCTGTCTTTTTTCCTTTCCAGTCTTATTGTTCACCTCTTCTTTAGCAGGACAGATTCAATACTTTCAATATGCACCTAACCCTCAGTTAGAGCTTTTTGTTAGTTTCTTGAGTATCTGCTTAAAGATGCTGCATGTGTGTATGACCTGTATAAGCACATACACTCTTCTGAATTTGATTCCAAACACAAACAGCAATTCCAACCATTACCACCTGTTCTTCTACTGAAATTACACTTTAAGATCTAGACCTGCTTCCAATCTACAGTCAAGCTTCCTTCCAACACCTGGAGAGAAGTATATCCCAGGTAACTGATGAGAAATGAGATTTTATTTTAATCAGGTGACATGCATAGAGAGCAAATGTGAA
Source organism: Phoeniculus purpureus (assembly GCA_028565055.1). NCBI lineage: Eukaryota > Metazoa > Chordata > Aves > Bucerotiformes > Phoeniculidae > Phoeniculus > Phoeniculus purpureus. Next base: position 111,475,578 of record JAOXOE010000001.1, read on the forward strand.
AATACACGAAATCCTAAATTAAATCAGTTGATGTGAGCTACTTTAAGAGGTGATTCACTATCTGTTGTCAGTTCTGGGGTCTGAAGGCTAATTTAAGCTACGTACTACTGTGTGCTGGTCAATACTGGTAGTGGCTTTCTATTTATATTCAGCCTTCCAGATCAGTAAAGTTTACTCTACCAGCTAAAACAAAAATTGTGGTATTAACTGAGCAGCTGAGGTTCCATCAGAGCTACACATTCTCACAAAGATCACGGTATCTGACACATTTGAAGACACTACAAATGCTGCTGCAGTTATTTTGTTGGCGTTTGTCACTGACTGCATCACGTGAAACCAAAGCAGTTTCTTCTCCTTCAGGAATTTCTTATGAAATTACACAAAAACGTGTTTTCTTTACCAATTACCCCCTTCATATGTGATGTGATGTAATGTAATGTAGAAGTAATTCCCCTGAATGAAGGGGCTGTGTACAATCTGAACGCTGCAGTTAAAATCTGTGTCATCAGCTGAAGATTTTATGGATCATAGAAACTACAGCAGCAGAAGACTGAATTTTGATGCACCTGTGATTTGAAGATCCGTGGATAATGAATTAGGGAATGCACTGCTCATAGTAAATGGGAGTTTGAAGCCTGACACTGGGGGGAGAATTCATGATGAAACAGAATGATGAAGATGCAATGGAAGAGAGTGCCTCTGAAGACAGAAAAACATGCAGACTAAAAAGAATTACCTAGAAGCTAAAGCATCCTTTCTGATAATTATATTTTTCAGTGTTTGCATCATGCATTAGCCAGTGTAAGGGTTCTGTACTCTAGCATGTCAAGTTGCTCTTTATATTGTGGTAGTACCTACAGATGATTAGGTAGGAGCACATAACACTTGTAAGGTGTGAAGAAAAAACTGGCAACAGCCTTGAAAAGCATTGCACCAGGAACCTGGTCTGGTCTGGTCTGCTCAGAATTCCTTCTACAAGGCACAGCACTGTCCTGCCTGGGCACAGGTCAAATGTCCTCTGACCTGAGTTAAAGGTCACTGGAGACTACTCAGAAATAACTGGTAAGACCAAATGCAGTACAAACCAGAAATACTTGTTTTGCAGTAGGAAGACCTTTGTAGGATCACAAGGGTCTAAGTTCAACACTTTTCGCTGCTGAAGACTTAACCTCTTGGTTTGCTTAAGGGACTCTACTGCCACAGACTGTACAGGGTAACGACAGAATAAAACTGCCCCGTGTCTTCCTTTTTAGTTTCAGGTTACATCAGCTTAATTTCAGGTGTGAGCTTGAAATATATGAAGTTAAATCAATATGAGATGGTGTAGACATTCTTACTTTACTACATGTTTTTTGTCATTTAGCCTGTTCTTAATTGACATCATAGTATCATAGTATTACCAGGGTTGGAAGGGACCTAATAGATCATCAAGTCCAACCCATAATCCATCCTGGCTTGTAA
>JAOXOE010000001.1:111477138-111501417 GCA_028565055.1 Phoeniculus purpureus
AAGGTTGCAAACTTCTACTTCCTTCACTCTTTTTCTAGACACCTCTATTGTACACCCATTAGTGGTGGTTTAACTCAGGGACAATTCTTGACTTCAGATCCATATGAGCCAGAGAAAGTTTGCTTGCATGTGTGCCAGAGAGAATGCAAATTTCTCATGACCATGCTGTTGCACTGGCAGAGGAATGCTTTTGCTGGCACAGATGATGTGGTCAACGTAAATATCCAAAGCTTAACAGTAAAAGCAACTGTAGTCTAGTAATGCCGTGCCCCCCCGCTTAGGTTCAAGAGATCTTGTGCCATTAGAAAGTTACGGCTCTGCTAACAGAAGTCTTTAGCATAGCCCTGGTGTTAGTCTCCGTGCTCCTCCGATCTGAATATTGGCAAAAATGCCAGGACATAGCAGCTGTTGTGGCATTTGTTTATGGGAGATCCACTGTGTACTAGACTGGTGCCAGCAAGCTGAAAACAAGTAACTGGCTGTAGCTTTCAATATCTATCTTCTTGATGGCTTTGAGGTAAAAGGCTCTGTAGCCATCCAGTGAACATGAATGAGATTCTGTTCTGACAGGTTTGGGGTATGGTAGCTTCAAAGTAAATAACAACTTTTCCAATAGGAAAGTATCTCCTTTGCCCACCTCTACAAGAGAAGGTAGACGAAAGAAGTTGATTTGTGTGTCGGGATGGACCACCACCACAGCACTGCTCTGGGTATGGAATGAAACACAATGTTATACGTTCAACCCACGTCCTAACCTGCTTCAATAGTGTAGATAAGCTCTGCGTTTTCTCCTTTGTCTTTGTCCAAAGCCGTAACCTGCAAAACTGCTGATCCAATTGCTGCTGATTCAAACATGGAAGCTTCATACAAGGGGCTGGTAAAATATGGACTATGATCGTTGGAGTCTTCCACATTTATGATGACTCTGGCCAGGTTTCTTCTATAAGGAAATTCTTGATCTCGGACCTACAGAACGAACACATAATACACATCTCGCTATTCATCTAGTGTAATTTCATACGTATCACTCATCTCAGCGCTAGTAACACTTTCAGCTCTATTTCAATTCAGTACTATTGTACAAAGTTCTCCCAAAGAACAGTCTAAAATACATTCACACGTGAGACATTAAACTAAAGAAACAGGAAGAGCTTAGGGACATTCAGTTTTATGTTTGCACGGACCACTTCCTTCCTGATGCATGCTACTCACATGCAATACATGTCTTTGCCCTACCACTCCTGATTTACAGCACAGAGGCAAAGAAACTTTGCTCCTTCTTTCAGAAAGCTACAGACAGTTTCACCCACTGGGATCAGTTGTGTGCCAGTCTACTGCATGAAGCTACCTATGAACTTTGTAGTAACTTTATGAAGACGTTGATACCGATAGTAAACAAAGTAGGAATTACCTCAAGAAGCCTTGAGCACTTGTAACAGAGGTATCATTTATCACACTTCTTACTCCCATGCACAACATCTCAGCATTGCTACACTGATAATCCTGCCAACGTGATCCCCCAGTGTCTAGTTTTTCTTCAACACAGCAAAACCTTTATTGCATTAGTTGGAGATCAAAACTAAGCACCAGGGAATCACCTCTGTCAGCCACATCTCTTGTGATTCAGTTTATATTTATTTATTAGCCTGCTTGCCACCAGACTTGCAGTTTGGTAGTCTGTGAGCTGAGAACTCAATTCGGCTCCTGTTTGCTGGATCTTACAGCAGCTTTCTGATTCCTGATGTCCCTCACCCAAAGACAGCCTTGTACCTAACACACCATGAGCTGTTCTTTCAAAGGTCTTTCCTGCAGGAGCCTAAGTGGTTAAATAAATTACAGTGTTTAAATGAACACAGATCTTTGTATTAACCTCCAGTCCACAAAGTATAATCTTTGCCTGAAAACAGACAGACATGTTCTGAAACACAGGCACCCTGAGCATCTACCCAACTGTAGATCAGCTGTTTACACACAGAAATAACTCTGTAGAGGTAAACTACAAATGAGGCTTGGCTTGAGAAAGGCTGTGGCATTCTCTATGGCATGAAAGCAGTTATCTCCCCGTGAATAACTTCTCAAATAACTTTCAGCCTCACTTCAGAAACTCTGGAAATTACCTTGAGTGAGAGGACCAGATGCCAAGAGATTAAACAATTTCCTGCTTGCCCTCCCTTGAGATATCAAATCATATCGTATTCCCTACAATGAATTCACAATAAGTTTCCCCAAAAGGCAACATAAACTATATACAATAAGTGCACAGCAGGGTAGGCAAGAGGAACTTAATGGCTATTTAGCATGCTAAGAGTCCTCCACTCATGCAAAGACTAAGACGCATGCACCTGAAGCAGCAGTGATTGCATCCTGAGCCAAGTGAGTACTGCATTCTTACCATTACATTCAGGATGTGCTTCTCTTGAGCTTCATGGTCTAATCTCTCCGCAGTATAGAGCACCCCAGTGCTGGGATCAATTCGGAATTTCCTCACGCTGACCGTATCGATGCTGCTGTGAATAGTGTAGCTCAACTTATGCTTCTCATCTCTGTCTATAGCTTCAATCTGCAGAATTTCAGTATCAGGAAGGATATCCTCTGAAATGGTGACATCGTAACTTGGGTGAGAGAATTCTGGGCCATTATCATTGTTATCCAACACTTTGACAAGAACCTACAGTTAATGAAAGAAGAACATTTTAAGTTATTACCGTCTAATTAGAACAGGCACCTGGAGAAACACAATCTACTTCACATGGCTGATGATGTTATGCTGCTGTAACGTGGGATTGAGAAACACCATTTCGTATGTTTAGATCAAAACTGTTCAGATTAAAAGAAACAGTATGGGCATGACTTCGGAGGCAAAGTTGTTCCTACTCAGAGCCTGACAAAGATGTCCATATTTTCAGTATCTATAGGCTGGAAAATATTCTTACTATGGTCATGGGAAAGGTTTTGTCATCTTCTGTAACCGCTCCAGTTACAAGAGACCTCTAGAGTGATAATGGGATTTCCTTTCCCTTTCCCTATTTTATAAATTAAAGAATCCTCTTCGTGTTACTTAAATTTGCTTTTTGTACAATGAAGATTCAGCTAAATCTTCTGTTGTTTTCTGCCTGGTATGTTGTGCTGGGGCATATTAACAACGCCAGAACGCGACAGCAGTGGGGACTTTGCTGTTATACCTTAGGCTGGGTTAGGAACAGAGACAAGACCAGGAGACAGGACCTCACGACCACACAATCCCATCCCACACGGATCAATACATACCACCAAGGACAGATAATTTCAGAGCACTGATGACAAAGAAGGATTGTTTTTATGGTTTCATCCTTGCTCTTCCTTTGCCAGTGACGGTTGTCTTTATTGCCAACTAATCCACTTTCCCCTCGACCCTGTATTTGCCTCTCTTCTGTTGCAGCTTATGAATAATCTGCTAAAAATGTGAACGAACGCTGTGCCATGTATTTCTAGTCTGCCTTTAAAACCTCAGTATTGATCCCTAAAGACACATGGAGGTGGGGGAAGGCAGCCAGGATGCTGCAGTTTCTGTCCATCATACCCATCACAAGCTGACACGGGTACTAAGGAATCACTACTTTCCAAAATTTCAACTTCCAAAAGCTTTGTGGCTGTGCAACACTACACACGTGCGACTCCACAAGGCTTCGTGCTCCTCACCACTGACGGAGCCACCTCTTGGAGAAGACTTGCTTTGCAGACTCTGCATGCTGCCGCTTGCTCTGCGCAGCGCGGCAGTGGAGCCCTTGACAAAGGGCACAACGCTGAAAAATGAAATCCAAAGCGTTGCAGTACTGGAAACAAGAGGTGTCTATTTCAGAAAACCTCTGTGAAGACACGCACCTGATTTTACAGTAAGTGAAAGGCTTCGAAAATAGGCTTCGAAATAGGAAATAGTCCAGCGAATGACATGGGAAAGGCCACGCACAGGATCCTTCCCAACAGCTAGGAGACCGACCCATCCATCGTGATATTTCTTTTGTTGGAAGGACTTGGCTCGCTCTGAAGCAAATATCGTGTTACTACTCCTCATCAAGCCCTGCTCACCCGTACTCACTCCCTTCACAGAAGGAAACCAGAGTTTTACTGCAATATTGCACAAACAGATGTTGGCCTCAGAGAGAAATGAAACTTTAGCTTTCCACGATACGGGGAAGGGCTTGCAGAACACATTACCGTAAGGAACACGAGCAGTTGTAAGCAGCAGTTGCAATGAACTAGCCTGGGAACTCCTTGAAGGACAGCTGAAATAAAATGCTCTGCAAGTTAAACAGAAAAGGACTTCGGCTGCACATTCCATGCAGTTCAATTTTCACCAGGCTACGGCATGCCAGGGTGAAGCTGGGCAAAGCCCCTACTAAGTTCTGCTTCAGTCTTGGAGCAGCAAATTTGGAGGAGAATTTACACTGGTGGGCCTTTAATAATGAGGGAGATTTACTCAGGCTTTGGTGGTTTTGTTGCTGCCATACGGTTTATCGAGGCATGTTTCTGCCCTGACCGAGGGGAGAAAAGTCAAACCCACATCTGAACGATACGTGAAGAAGGGAGTTGTAACATACAGAAAAATGCCTGATTTAAAAAACTCTGCTCTGACAGGACACAAACCCAATTCTGAACCACTTCAGCTACTGTAAGGAAGAGACACTGAAGCAGTGTGAGTTGTGGATCATCTGATTAGCAGCGTTTAACACTTAAAGGCATCTTCTCAAGCGGTTGTGATACCCTCAGTCCTCGCCAGGTACCGCTGTTAACATGGCTCTGCTGCATTGCTGACACAAACACCACCACTTAATTTACTTCTAACTAACGGCAAAAACCCTTGTCACGTATCATGAGTGTAAAAGAGAAGTAAAAACTGTCCAAAGTGAGTCAATGTAAAATACCAAGTGTTCAATTCTGCTGATGGTCTACCTTGAATGGGTAAGCTGACACGAGAGAGACAGGCTTGTACCGATGGATTTAACATTGCTGTGTGCTAGCTCAAGCTATTTGGTAAGGAAAAAACCCCTCCCAAACTAGAGTTGTACACTGTTGTGTCTTAAAGGTACTGCATGCAGCCATCTCAGTGCTGAGGTTCACTTCCCCTTGTATCTAACGCATTTTTGGGTTCACTGGCAAACTGGGAAAGCAGAGGCTGGCACAAAGCCTTATCGACCAGAAAGGTTGCACGGTGACTGCGCAAGTCATGGCTCCTTCTCCAGACAGCACAAACCAAACAAGGTGGGACTGGGTTAGCATCAAAGACCAAGGTAAACCCTGAGAGTGTGCAAACCATAGTGTAGATCCACAAAACACAGTTTCCTCCCACTGACAAGGGTACAGGCTAGTGCCCCAGCATACAGATTTGGACCATGGCGGTGCATGGGGAGTGGGAGGCATGGAGAAGGGGAAAGATAAAAAACCTGAGGTCCTCATTCACTGTGGTCACCAAACTTAAGAGGGAAATGTGCACTTATAATTGCTATGATGGATCTCGGGGAAAAAAACTTCTGTCTTTTTTTCCACTTCATATCTACTGTAAAACTGATCAAGTGCCTGTTTAAGTGGCAGGCATCTTCCTTCCCGGAGACGACAGTATTTAAATGATTTGTCAAGTGATCCACACTGAAATACGCATTATTTATTACATACTCTGCATTTCAACAGCCCCTTCCATCTGGAGTTGGAAGATGTTGGGTTTGAGATGCTAATGAATAAAGAGGTCATTATTGATTCATAATTTTTTCTATTAAAGCAGTTAAGAGTATTTATAATTTTTGACAGCTGTCCCTCAAAATTCCCAGGAGTCAAGTGTAATTTTAACATTACAGTCTCTCCTTTACTTGAGGAGGGTAGATTTTCCTCGCTACAAAAGAAAATTACATGATACATGGGAATGCTGATTATACGGGACTCTATTAAATCCTCAAGCTATGGAAAAGGCAAAAATGAAACTTCTTTATGCTCTTAAAAATTGAACTGTCTTGGGAGACACCTGAAACAAAATGAAGTAAAATGAAATGGAGTTTAAGTGTCATTTTAAATAGGCATTTGTCCTTCAGTTGAACATTTCTGAGGACCAAGAGACTGTTATTATTTACCCAGGAAAGCACTGCCTCATCAAAGTGCTTGTGGCAGTGCTGGGGAAGATTTTTTTAGGTTTGTTTTTGAATAACTTCACTTTTAGTAGGTCATCTTAATGTGTCCGCTTCCTATGCAGCAGATTTCCTCCTCCAGCAGGATGACTTCTAGTAAGGTTTTACTTTAAAACAGGGGGCAATCTTTTGCTGTGCTAATGGCCAAATGTTACACTGACATGAACACCAGGCTCATAGAAAACCTGATCCTACCAACATATGTGAAGCTGAGCAAGCCAAATGCCACCAGATCCTTAATAGGAGGAAAGTCACTCAAATTCATTTAACGGCTGCCAAACTTGTGCATAAAATCTTGTACTACTGGCAAATTTCCCATTGACTTCAAAAGGGACAGTGCTCCGTGCAAACAGCTCTGAGCTCCCGCGTGTCTTTGACCCCAAACCAAGCGTTATCCTGCCGAAGTCGCTCCGTGTATGTGTAACTTAATACTTTCGTCGTGTTTATTGCCAAACAGAAGACAGGGCAAGCATGAGCTGTGTGCATAAGTACCCTCTACTACTGCCTAGGTGCCTCGGGTGTTAAGCTGAGTGACAATGCCCATTGCGTGAATTCAAAGACAGGCTCTACAAGTTTCCCACCACATCTCCAAAAAGTGATGAATGGGAACATTTACTACCGCTTTGCTGCTAAGCAGGGATCCTCCTTTGCTGAGGACTGTGCAAGGTTACTGACTAAACCGTTTTTCATAGACAAACACGAGCTGCAAGTCTTTTTTCCATGCTCATAAAGCAAGCATGCAGCAAAGCAGCCTCTGCCTGGTTATTCTGGAAAGCCCGTATCTTTTCCTGCGTGCCGTGGGCTTGCCTTGCCTCGTCCTGCTTGCATTGTGCACAGCCTAATTTGTAGTCCGAACAAGGGCCTCACTATAAAAGATTCGCTTGTCCCTGCTCACTTCCTATTTCCCACAGTTAAGGCAAGTTAGAAATAAAGGATTCATGGGCTTCCAGGCTTAGGCAACGTAACGCACAGAGCATTAGCAAGGACTCCGTATTCAAAATGTTAAGTGAAAGGCTGAGAGAAATACAATCAAATCAAAGCAGCACAAAATCTAAAGCAGGAAGTCTTGCCAAAGCTGTTTTTAATGTTGCCCATCACAAATACCTTTGGTCTGGGCACAAACATTTCTGATGGATGGATGCCAGGAGCTGCTCTGGAGACATTACAAGCTGGAAGAGTGCTTGGCTAATTGCTTGGTCTGGACACAGTGTTGTAGTACAACCCATTAAGTGCCTGAATTGCTTCAACTTAGCTTACGCTTTTGTATGGGTTTTGAAAACCTGTTTTGATTTAATATTGCTTTCGGTAGTGTTACCACACAGCTCCATTCGCTGCTACCTGACAAGTTTTTCTCTCCTCCATCCCCAACCTTAACATAAAAATGCAAAGCTCCCCTACCAACCTCAGTGGCCTGTTACTTACACTTTGCTGTGCCCCTTGTGTTACGTTAAAACAGGGGAAAAGGGCTCTGTGCCTGGATTGCTGGGTGGGAGAGAAAAACAGATCAAGGCTTTGGTTTGTTCGTGTTTGGCTGAGCAGAAGTGCAAAACTAAATTGCAGAGCTGTGCCTCTGTGTCTGTCCTAGAGCAATCCACAGCCCAGAACCTCTTCTGGCAGGCTCTGAAGTTTTACCTACGTTTTGGCCATGGTCTTCTAAGAGGAGTTTTTACCATTCAGCTAGAAGAACCACGTCTGTTAAGAAACAGCCTTGCAAAGAAAAGGTTCTCTGACAGGTGAGGCCAAATTTGGTTTCCTGAAACGTTCAGCTAAAGGTCAGTTCTGTGCAGAAGAGCAGATAGAAGTCCACACCCTTCTGCAAGGAGAGATGGACCGGGGCAATGAGTGACAACTTGTGCCATCTGCTCTTCCATCTTGGCTGGCTCCAGTTGAACACATTGCAAGGAACCATGTGTTGATCTACAAGAACTTCTCAGAACAAACCTCATGTGCTCTCTGAGAGTCCGCTCTGAGACAGTAAGTGAAGTAAAAACATTAAGTGCAACTTCTGGCCCCCTAGCTTGGAAGCATCACTCTTCATGCTTTGAAACATCTTTTTTACAGCAGTTAAGATGACACTGAAAAAGAAGGCAAGGACACAACCAAGAAGTGCCTGTTTCACACAATACCATGACTCCAAGAAGAAAATGCATTACTCACTTTCCTACAAAAAGTGATTTTTCACTAGTACAGCATCCTCAGGACAAGTCAAACATTCTCATCACTTGGATGGTTACTACTCAATACCGTAAGTACTTGTACTTATTGTACTTGTGGGGGTGTTTTAGCAAAAGTCAACAGTATGCCCTACAAATAAGGAAATAAGAACTAGTCCTATGTGGTGCTGAGTTCAGTGAACACATGGAGGCTTTGGGACACACCTGACGCATAACAGAATGCCTAAGGCTTCACAAAACTGGTCAAAATTGTGGCAGGAGCAGGCATTTACCTGGAGAATCATTACACGGACTTATTGCTGGGAAGTCCACTCTCTACTCAAGTGAGGGAAGAAGATCCTTTCCCAGCCTGAAGGGAGGTGATGGTGGTGGTGAGGAGCAGGGTCACTGCGTGGAGCTGCTATCCCAGCTCCCTCCAGCCCATCCCCTCCACAAGGCCAACATCTCACCTGGCAACTGCAGGAATTGCAATTTGAACTGATTTAGAGACAAAAACAGCTTCAGCCTTTAATGAATTACCATGTGGCCCTGAGCAATGAGAAATTAAGCTATGGGAAAGACCAAAAGCCGTCCCTGGCTAAGACAGGAGATTTCCTAGAAGTTAATCAACCTGACAGAAGCTTTGTACCCACACTCCAAATAGATAAATCAAATGAGTCAACATTGCTTTGTCTTTTCCTCCCTCCATCCTCCCCCATCAGGGCTGTGCTGCTGGGACAACTGGGGCTCAGCTGGAAGTGCAGCTCAGTGAGCGACAGAGGCTCAACGAGTCCTGCCACTTTTGTTCCCGCTTTGGAAATCCTTTTTGAAATGCTGATCATGACCAAGCTTAAAAGACTTTCCATCGCAAAGGAAGTTTATGGTTTTGAAATTTTTTTTAATACTCCTTATGTTCTTTTTGCCTGTTTCCCCAACAGTGAACCACTAACAAAACAGATGTAACTTTAAAATAAAAATTGTTTTCTTCCTCTCACGGCAGTGAACCGTGTGCCCAGTGAGACAGACGGAAGTGAACAGTTTATCAGAGTTCAAGGCGTGCAGGGACATCACTGAACAAACTTCCGCAAGTCCGTGCCAGGGATCACGTAACCAAAGCAAAACTCTTTGGCATTTTAATGCTGTACTTTACCACATCCAACTGTGCAATAGACAAAAGGCCAGGAAGAGATAAAGGGAAGCAGGTGGGGTGGAATAAAGAAGCAAGGCTGTTCCATTTGGCATGGCAACGATCAGCTGTTCACATTAAACCATCGCACTTTGAGGGAGGGCTGTGTTATTTCACTGTCGTACAAGGGGATGGTGCTGCATACGTGAGGCAGAATGCAGCACCACTATATCGACACTCAGAGAAAGGCCACTGAGAGCCATCAGTAGATGCTTTTTTGACTCTACTTAGCAGTCTGTTTTACAATTATTGTTATAAAAGGAAATAGAGGTTAGTAAGTCGACCGAGGGGTGCGAAGTCAAAAACACAGCACGGAACTTTTGCAAAAGGGAGAGACAGTTGGGCAGGTAATTATCCTGGTGCCTCTGAGATGCTGATGGCTTTCGAAATGCCTGTTGTGAGGACCAAAAGGCAACGTTCTCAGATCTTGCCTGGGCCACTATTAAATACTTACACCAGTATACACAAGGAGAGAAGGAAAGAAGGGTCTGTACCCACCATTGATTATCTATTGTCTACTATGTGACCGCAATCTGAAATTAACTGTCTTACATTGGTAAACAGGTTACAAAGAATCCTCAGGCTTTTCCTAGATTGCAGCAGCTTCGCTCAAACACGCTTTTTGACCACAAGTTTTAATTAAAACCAGAGGTTTTTCATTAGAATAGGTTTTGAGGACTGTCGTGGGGGTCAAGTGATCAAATCAAAAGCAGCAAACAAATACAATATCCATGAGAAGAAAAACACTTGCATCCAGCACGTTTGAACTTCTCTGTGCTTCTCAACATTCAATTTTGGCAATGTTTGCCAAAAAAAAAAGTCATGTTAGGGATTCAACACTGCATTTCTGAAACGTGGACTGAGAGCATCCAAACACAACGAAAAGCAAAGTAAAACAAGAAGTGCTCAAGGGATGAAGCCAACGCCTTATGGGAATGGAATGTAAAGAGGTCGGCCATTCTCCTTAGCTTGTCTGTCAGGAGACTGGGAGGTGGTTTGACTGTAGGTGCCTTGCTGGGGACAAAAGCACCGTTTTCTTAAGAGGCTTTAATCAAGAAGAGAGAGGCGTAACACGGATCACATCCAGATATCACCAAGTTAAAAATAAGGGATGTTTTTAGCAGAGACACACTTAATTATTGAAACTAACAGGAAAAAAAGCAGATTGCCTACCAGCTAAGTTACTATCAGCTGGTATTTTCTTATCATGAATGTGTTATCAGGAGAAATTATCAGATAGGGAAACGTGGATCTTTTAGAGCTGGTTATAGAGAGGCATTCAGCCTGAAAAAGCACTTAATATTTACCAGTCTCTTAGGGAAGCTGGTGTTGTGATTCAGCCAGTACAGGTTTACATCTGAAGCCTTTGAGCAAAAGGGCAAGGTAAAACAGAAGCATCTGCGTGTGCACGCACGTATGTAAATATGGACCACGTTCAGGCCTTTCTCCTGCGTTATAAAGAAGCAAACAGCATCACAACCCTTTGTTTTTCCCCTTCAATTTCTCCACAAACCACACTTAGTCTGGGATTTGAGGTGTCCTTCACCAGAATGTAGTTTGCCCTATGTGTCAAACAATGCCCATGCCACAGGCTCACTGTACACTTGGGCAGTAGTTCAGGATTTCAGGCCACAGTTAATCCATACCCCACAGTTCCACCTTGTATTGGAGGACGTTGCTCTTTGGAGCCTCCCTGGTGCCACCTGAACTGCAGCATTCCTGTCCCTCTGCCTTGACCCTAATCGCATCCCAGCTCCAGACAGGTTTCTTCTGAACAGCTACCCAGGCTCTGTGTAAGAGTCTCTCCGACAAGGATGCGTCAGAATCAGCGTTATTCCAGCCCATCAGGTTTATCTGACCTCAGTTTTTAATTACTGAAAGGCACTGAGCCTGACAGGCAAGCCTGGTTGTAAAGGGTTCTCTGGGGCTCTTCCCCAGAAGACAAAGTAATCACAGCCAGTGGCACTAAAGGAGAGATCCTTTGAATTTTTGGTTTTGTCTCTGAACAATTTCCTCTCTGAACAATTGATCTTGTGTCCCACATTTGATTCTTGGAAGGATGAGAGGTATAAACTCCATTTAATGCAATCAATAGCAATATTCCCCAACACCACAGAAGCACTATTGTATTTTGGACCATTATGGGATGATACAATCGTCAAAATCTAAGCCTCTGCTGGCAGTGACGGGGACTCCCTCAGCTGGAGGAAGGCAAATTACTTCAGTGTGATCGTGAAGAGGACAAAAGAGGAAATTATGCTTTGAAACCTTCAATGGCTGATTCTTTACAACCAGATGGAAAGGCTCTGAAAAACACCCCCTCCATCAGCTAATGGTGGTCTCGAAGGATGTTTTATTCGAACGGCAAAATTATTAAACTCTATAGCATATACATTCCACCAACAAACGCAAAACTTGCCAAGAAAGGAACGTGATGTTCTACCTGAGTCGTGGCAATGTTTGTTCCATCGGTGACCTCCACAGTCATATTATATATTGACCTCTGCTCTGCATCCAGGGGCTTTGCAATGACAATAGTGCCCACTCCCTTCTCCGCGTCGAAAGAACTATCGTAATTCCCTCCTAATTGTTGCACAAAAATACAATTAAATTAGCCATCTCTGGAAAATTTCCATCGAAAATGTTCCTAGAACTGGATATAGCTGCTCACTGACATCCTTCTTAACGGCTCGCCTTAGCATACACAGTACATCTACTGATACTTCTTTGTTCCTAACTCATTTATATTTCAAAGCACAGTTTGTATACCGCAAAGCAGATATCATTAAAATGCACCGCAAGAAAAAAACAACCTAGCAGTATATTTAAGTGAACCATCGCTGAGTCTAGTCTACGGTAGTTTGGATAATGAACACGTGCGATTATCTCTTTGTGTAATGTTAAGAGGGTTTTATTCTGCAAATTTTATTTCCAGGAAATTCTCAACTGATGCTCATGGGCACAAAGACCATCAAATGAGTCTTTAAAATTACAACTATAATCATTCTTAAAAATGCAAATAGAGATTTTTTTCTAACATTAATTTCAAGGACAATGATTTCAAGGCAAATAGAGATTTTTTTTTCTAATATTAATTTCAAGGACAATGATAATTACTGGCAGCAAAGGTCAAATACTACCAGTCTTTTAGGACTTATTCAAATAGATCTGACAGGATACATACCCTAAATTCCTTTCCATTAAAAAAAACCCCTCACAAAACACTGTTCTGAAACTGATATCCCCTTATCCTGTCACACACTGAATGATGCAGCAGTGGGAAAACCCTCCTGGGTCTCAGGTGAAAGAATAAGAAGGGAAAAATAATCTATTAAGAAGTACAAGAAGTCATAAGTAATTTGAGATTAAAGGGTTACAGAATTACCCAGCCACAGCCATAGTTTATAAATTAGAACCACTCATTATGCCGAAAACTCCCTGCTGCTAAGCTGCTTCTTACTCACTCATCTATAACATGGAATTTATGATGAATTCTGTCTGAAATTTTTGGAGGCTGGGAACAGGGAGAGGTGGAACACAACTCCACTGACAAATGGACTCTTAAGGTGTATTCATCACACAGCAACGCAATGCTGCGAGCTACAGTCTCTGACAACCCAGTTCTACAAAGCGTAAAAGGCTTTCAAAGCCTTTTGCTGGTTATAAAACTTATGCAAGAGATGCTCAGACCTCTCGAGATTTGATCCAAAGGTAAAAAACCCATCAAATCCATTGACTTAGTTCTTGTACAATATATAGAAACATGCACATTTCAATGGTTGGTGTGTTGGCACAAAACCAAGTTCTCACTTGGGACAGGCAAGCTGATGAAGAGTCTTCCTTGAGCTACCATCAAATCCTGCATCTGCATGGTTTGCTGACCAACAATTGCCTCTAGTCTTAGAAATAGTTATGCATTTAGTGCGAGGAAGAAGGTTTTGGCATTCCAAGAAGCTGAAGATTAGGAAGAATGACAGGGAAATCACAGCCCCTGAAGTCCTTATTATGGAGTCTTATTATGAGGTCTATTATGAAGAAATCCTCACCTCTCTCTATGTCTCGCACAGACTACTGCAAAATAAGGGTAAGCTAGAAACGCATCGCTCTATTAATATCTGTCTGGAAAACCATTCCAGGATAAGGAGAACAAAGCAGGAGGAGGAATAGGAGCACAGGAGACATAAGCAAAGGAAAGGCAGAACCGGCAAACTGCCCGCTGAAATGATCCACACATAGATGTGTCAGATGTGTCACCACACCCCTAGGTGAGTATGTGAATATACATACGTAGAGCTCTGAGCTCGGGTCTGCTATGATGGGTAGAAACGTTGCTTGTTCCCTAACTTCCTTCTTCCAGCCCAAATTGCACGTTTTTCTCAACTGATATATATATAAAACCATTTCATACTAGGAAAGAACCCATAATTATCCTTGAGATTTAAGCAATAGCAAAACATTTGGATATTGGCCAGGTCAGTGTTTTGTTTTATTGGCTTGCTTTTCGTTAGTCTGAAAGCAAAGGACGATGCCTCCCAATTAATGTTCTAAATTGATTTACTTGAGAAGAATTGCACCATGAAAACCAACTCTGAAATGTGCCTCATTTGAAGAGAAGAGTTTGAGATTCCTGCGAGGACATCTCTGCTGAAGTTAGCTTTGGGATAGTAGGCACTTTACAAGGAGAATGTTTCCTGCTGATAACCATGAAAACAAGATGAAAGCCTGTACTTTAAGATGCTTAATAACCACCTTAACAAGCAATCAAAACGTGTATGCTATCATACTGCATACACTTCCAAAGACACTCTGCCTTTAAAGCTTCCAGCAAGTGACATGGAAGGATTAGCAATAGGTCTTCTAAATGACTTTCTTCTGTTGGCATGGAGCTGGTTTGCAGGACACTGCAACGTGTTGTAAATACATTGACTCCTTCAAGCTTTCTTCACCAAGTGAAGGATATTCTTCCCCTAAAATAAGAACTGATTTAATCATATGAGGTTTTAAAATAACAACTTCCAAAATGGTCTAGTGACAAACAAGTCTTGGTTGCCAGCCATCCCAATTCAGCCTACACTTGTAACTAACTAGGCAATGCATTTTATTTCAGACTGACTCCTTTTCTGTTGAGGCAGAAACTGCATCAAACACTGAGACAGAGATGGATCAGAGAACACTCTGCTATGGGATCTATGTTTATCATCTCTTTTGGAGTGAAATCCTGAACTATCCCTGATTCAGTCTGGTACATTTTAACAGACCATGGTCAGATGAAGAACCACTCAGAGGGCTGAACCTCAGGGAATACTGCCTGAGGTTCTGGATGCTGCCCCTCATCAAGAGTACTAGAGGCTGTCTGGAAATGCTTTGTACTGCTCCTCAGCACCTTGAAACAGGTCCCTACGTGATGAACACTGCTGAAGTCACAATTCAGCACTGAAGGCTAATTAATGAATTAGGTATAAATGCTAACCTCTGAAAGTCTTATAGATGTGTTAAGTCTACGCAAAGCCTATTATGAAGCACCCAGAGAAGCACACAAAGTTAAGTATCTTTGAAACACCGATACTGAAAGAGCATGGAGAGAAAAAAAGTTGTGGATAAAAACAAACAGGACTTTAAAATCTGAACTATTCTGGGAGCTCTTCGCGAAACTGCTTCCTTCACAAGGTTCTCATGTTGAAGTCAGAAAGCTGAGCAGTAGGAGGTGACAGCTGAGAAGGAGTCAGCTTCACACACTTGTGGGGCACCTGAAGCTGGTTCTCGAGAGCATACTGCTGGGTAACCACCAACCCTCAGCAGGCTCATCTGCAGGGCTGCAAGCTCCCGCAGTATCACTGTCGCCAGTGATACTATTGGCCATTTAACGTTTCCTTTGATTGCAATCTTAGAATGAGAGGTGGGGGGGGAGGATAATGACATTTTGTTCAGCTGCTCAGCTTTATCCATGTGAATTTTTACTAATTCCTCCGTTTTCCCACATATGGCACATGCTTTCCTTTTTATTGTCTACTAAAACCTGCTTTGAGATACAAGAGATGGAGAAGCTGTCTTTGCTAATATGCTTACAATTGCATTAGCAGGGCAATGTTTCAAATAAAGGTAATAGATTGGGAATTCCTCTTCTACCATGAGAAAATCAAGGCAAGATGATTGAATTGACAAACTGGCTAGACAGGTTGTCCTGTGGAAGCCTTTTAACACTGAGTGACATTGAAGAGATGTGGCTTAGCCATTGCTTCCAACATTACTGCAGGCTAAGATATAATGCTGACACATCTTCAAACAGATTAATGACTTCCCTTAAGATACTCTGATTAAACTGAAGCACTTTGAGCAGGATTTAATGAAAAGTCCACATCTACTTTCAATGGCATCTTTAGACGAGAAGACTTACCATGTTGGGATGATATAAATACATCCAGAAAGTGCTTTTACTCTCTAATTGACTGTTCAGATCTCAAAACCACCTCGCACAGATAGTTATGCCTACACTTTAGACATCTGAAGTTAAGTGAGATAATTTCCACCCTTACTTTCTTGAGACTGATCTTAAAGCTTTTGCATAAGCCCTGAAAGCATTATATTCCTACAGTAAGGATTGTTTTTTAATGTTATCTGAAAGCACATTATAGCTTATATAGATTTTTCAGTACAATTCTATCTAACTCCATCTGCTCTCAAACTCACGATGGGTGTAGAAACAGCCCCTGGTACAAAAGATCTTATTAGTTTTCTCGCACTGCAGCTTTACGAGACCTTTCTAAGCACAGCCCTACTTTTCAGTTTAAAGGATGGTATGGTACGGCCAAGAAGAAGATCCCAGGAAATTTAACCAAGGCACCTCTGAGCCAGCAGACTACGGGTTAGAGCCTTGGTTGCATTTTCTGGATGAATACAGAGGATTACTTTCATTCTTAGCTGACTTTTTTGGTTTCATACAAACGTATTTGCCTTCTGACAGAAGTCCCATACTCTTTGGAAGCAATGAATTTTCTTTTTAGCTAACAAAAATAGTTTTGAATGAAACCAAAACACTGCATCTGACGTGACTGTCAGGAGAGGATCTGCCAACGTGAAGCTTCTACCCATTTGGTGTAACAGACAAGCCAAGGGAAACTTCCTGAACTCTTAAACGGGATTTCTATAGGTCAGCTGGCGAGTTTGCCTAAGGCAGGACCCAGTGCACATCTTGCATTCCCACAGAACGTGGGCCCTGCATTTCTCTCCCTTTTGAATTTCTGTCTTGTTATTTTTAGGGTTTTTTTAAGCATAGTCTGATCCTATTTTGACTGTTGCATTAGCTGTAAGCAATGAATTATTCTTCACAAAGCTTTTCCTAAATGGCATTCCATTTTTGGAAGATCCTGAGCCTCCCTCTGCGCCTATCGGCTGCTGATACGCAGCTTGAGATCGGTCTGTGCATTGTGAGAAATTCTTTTTCTCCTCTGAGAATAAAACACGGAGACAAATCTGGAGGATGCTGTAGGCAAATGAATTCCATGAGAGGGCCTTTTCCCCTCTTTTCCAGTGGGACGATGCAGAAGAGTGGGACTGAACTCGCTTTTCAGAAATATCTTGTGACTGTGAAAAACCAGAGGCGTCCAGTCTAAGATGCAAAGATGGGTAACACCGAACTCTGGACAACCTCCCCAAAACAAATACAGCTAAAACCTAGCAAGAATCTTCTTTCAGCAGCAGGTTGTGAAGACCATGCATGCTCCATGTTCAAACTTAATAAAGCCTGAGGTCTTTACTGAGGTCTTATTTGGTCTTTCATGCCATGATGGACAAGTGGAGAAGAGATGACCTAATTTAGAGACAGAGTAGTGCTCCGAAACACTTTCTCGTGGCAGAGAAGATTCCTGCTCGTCTTGTCTCAAAGTAAACTAACACCACTAAGGACAGTGATGATAAATAGTGACGTTACAATCCTCACTTTGCTCAAGAGGAGAGAATCAGAGGAAAATGCAGAAAGCAATCCACTCTGAGACTCGAAGATAAGTCTGCAGTGCCTCTAGGATATTCAGAAAAAAAGAAGAAAATCCAAAACTTCCAATCTTTCTGCTTTCAGAAAAGATTCAATAAACTTAGCAACTGCCTCAAGAAATATGAATTCAACTACAGTCTTTTGTTAATCATAACATAATAAATATTGTAATATAACATGCAAGTATTTCTTCTTTTGAGTACTAGATCATGTTCAGAAGAAAATAACGCAGAATTTGGGTTCTCAAATAAAGCCGTTACAACAGGAGTCAAAGCCTACGGTTTGCTGCTAAGAAGCTGAAGGCAAGGGCATAAAAAGCAGAAAAGAAATCAGAAAGGTATTTTAGATAGCTCTCAGAGAAGATAATTCATAGCAGGCTGGGAAGCTACATGTTTCTGACATTAATGATAATGTTCAGCACTATTAATTAAATGGACAATTAATTAAATCTAATAGATGTTAAAATTATTGCCATTTAAGCACCCTTCATAAAAAGTTCTGATGTGAAGTTTGGCTATTCTCACAAAGGAATAGGCTGGGGGGAAGAAGGAAAGATAGAAGGAGATCTGTTTAGGGCATCAGAGAGATGTTGTGCAACATGCTACTTAAGCAAAAACTAGCACCATGCAGCTTAGCTCCAGTGTCAAAGTGGTCATCACACCATTCCCACCACCAACAAAAGAAGAGACAGAGAGGGCTCAATTTACCTGGGAGAAACACACTGGAGTTCCCATTGGAAACTAGTTTCTCATAAATGACTGGGTAAATTTAACTCAACTGAAACAACCT
The DNA here is from genome assembly GCA_028565055.1 of Phoeniculus purpureus. Taxonomy (NCBI): domain Eukaryota; kingdom Metazoa; phylum Chordata; class Aves; order Bucerotiformes; family Phoeniculidae; genus Phoeniculus; species Phoeniculus purpureus. Next base: position 111,495,406 of record JAOXOE010000001.1, read on the forward strand.
ACATACATATCTTTCATATTGTGGGATCTGCATGAACTGAGAATGGCGTTGAATGCAGTCTGAAAACAGAAACCAGGTGTGACATCTCAACCACTCCCAATTAAAGAAACAGAGAACTCAGCATCCTGTTCCTCTCTAGTCCATGCCACGCTCTTCTCTTGGAGCTGATTACCTCAAGAACGGTTATGTGAAGTGTATATAACATATATATATATCTATACCTGTATATAACTTAGGTGCAAATTAGACACTGAAGTTAGGCAGACAGAACACTCTGTAGCCAAACTTCATCCAACTTCCCCCCTTTCCTAACTGTGCGAAAGTGCATGTTATACATTAAAAAAAAGAGTTCCTCTGGAACTCCAGTGCCCATTCAGTTTGAAAAGGTCATAAACATAAAGGTCAAGCTGAAAACTATATTGCACCGTGCCTCTCCATAAGCCTCCAGGGCTTTTGTTGACATTCCTGTGAACTGTGCGTGGAGATCCAGAATCACAAAGTATCAGGCAGAGCAGGATGAGGTCTAAGTTTTACAGCAGCACAGAATTCATCCCATGCATCAGCAGTCCCATCCAGCTTTCTCCATACAACTAACTTCTACTAATAATTTCACTGGGCTTTTCAGCAATAGCTCTCCATGTTCCCCCAAAACAAGGATGATATTGAGCAAAAAAAGTGGGTTTTGATACTGGCACTGACTAAAGGTAGCAGAGATAATCTGAGCACGCAGTGTTCTGCCTATTAACCTCTTGGGTTGGTTTTGCCTTTGCCCTTTGTACGCAGAGCACCCGGAACAAAGGTGTCTGCTTCATGCCTGGGATTGTCAGCTGTTCCTGTTACAGAGATGGGTGCTGTTGCCGTTGCCACTATTTATAACAGGAGCAATATTTAATGGCAACGTTCATATGGCAACAGCAATGAACTGGATGGTCGGGGTCACCAACTTCTCATTAGGTCTTGGGAAGCTCTGTCTCTGTGACCCTCTGCAGCGATGCAGCATCAAAAGCTACAGCATCACCAGGAAACCATCAGAGGTGTTTAACTAGTAAAAATCTTCAAAGTAATTTGAATTATTTTAGCCATACGGGTCACATTCAATGACAAATTAAAGGTTTAAACTTCACAGCGCCCTCCCTACCATCTCTAGGTAGGGAGAAATGAAACAGCACTATAAGGTGTTCCTTGATTGCAAGTAAATAATTCAAAAATGTTAATAATGTAAAAAAAGGTGGAAGACTGGGGGCCTCTCTCAGTGCTTAACACAGGGAGAATTTTAATGAGACACTGCGCATTTGCCAAGCAAAGGACCAAAAAGGCTGCAAAAGGCAGAGGAGTTCAGCCAAAAGTTCAAATGATAAGAAACTGTGAGTAACATCAATAAAGACGGATTTCTCCTGGGAGGAAGATTAGGGTCAGTGAGAGAGAGAAAAAGGAATGTAAACATTACAATACACTGCATGCAGCATCCTAAAACAACCAAGGGAAACTGCTGGAAACTGCCGGAAACATGCTGTCCTTCCCCAGGGGCAAGCAGAAGCCCTAGAACATGCTGATAGTCTTGGGTTTAATTTTAATGTAGTTGGAATATCAGACGTGTGCTACAAAGACGGAATTTTGTTGCTTCTGCCTTTTGTCTGCACAAATTGGCAATAAAATTGGGTGAAAATGAGTGTGACAGACCCTTTCTCTTGTAGTCCTTGTCCTTCCTGTTGGCTAAACCCATCTGCAAATAGATATGCTGAAATGAGAGCCAGGCTCAATCTCTGTAAATGAAGACTGCTGATGCACCCTTCCCAGTATGTCAGTGGCAAAGGCTTTTTGTTTCTCTAATCTTTCATATAGTATTTGCTTTCTAGCCCTTAATTTAAATAACACCACTTTGTGCAGACACGGGTGTGTGACATCCAGAGGTATACAAAGACTAGGTATGAGCATCTGCAAACATGGAGCAGAGTAGCACAACAACTTTGCAGGGTCATCATGCCACTGGAGCAAGTCCCATTTTGGAGATGTCATATTAAATACCATTACTGAATGGGCAGGGGAAGTGGGAAGAAAATGCTTAGGAACATTGACTCCTGTTTCTCCACTGCAACTAAGTGAGACCCTCTAGTACCCGTCATTTTGGCAGCAACACCCTTAGCGGCACTACACCGTAAGACCACTACATCTATGGCCTCTCCTTCTCTGTGCTAAGGGTATTTCTCTTTCCTTATTTTCATGAGCAATTTAATGTATGTCAATTTGGTGGTTGAAATCTCACTTGAAAACACATTTCTCTTTTTCAGCTTGCATTCAAGACAAACTTTTGGTGGCTCCATGTGTAACCCATATGTTGATGCATCCCATTCTGTTTCACAGTTAAATGGATGGCACTGGACTGTGAAAAGTTTGAATTAATTATTTGTGATAAAGTGTGGAAAATCCGTGGATAAAATGATAATAATTGGACACAACTACAGTAGAAGCTGTCATAGAGGGAAACGCAGCACATCCATGTGTCGCATTGCATCCTGTCACAGGCACTTATGAAAGATGTAATATAAATTGTCTCGAAAAAACTTGCAAAAATAAAAGGCAGCCTGGATAGTTGTATTTTAGCAAATGTGTTTGCACTAAGGGTACCTTCTGTTGAACAGTTCTGCCCACAAGCTGTCTGTAGAATATAGAACATCTCTCGAGCATGCTTGCCACCTTGAAGCAGGGCAGTCGGAAGCAGAAAAAAAAGAACAGAATGCAGAAAAAAAGGTGAAGAAAGAGAGAAATGAGGGACAGCAAGTCTCAGTACAATAAATACATTTAGAAATGAGATTAGCAAAGTATGACAATAGAATTTAAATGACAGACAACATTAAAATTGCCATAAATAACATAGTGTGAAAAAACCCAATTCAGCCATACAGCGCTCTTTTTTTCAGCTGAGCTGAGGAGTCACAACAAAAGCCGGAATATCGCTGTTATTGTTAAATTAAAACCAGCATTTTCATTTCAACGTTATGAAGGCAGGTTCAATTTGGTGGGGGACAATTCACAGTTAGTTTTCTTGCTCTTAGAACCACACAGCTCTATGCTTTGCTTCTGAAGCATTCTCCACACACCACCGGGTCCCCACTTACCCACAATATCAAACCAGAGGGGGATGTTGGATGGCTGCACAGAGACCACTCCGACAATTTCTGTCACTTTGTCACTTTCGATGACGGTGAAGTTGTAAAAGGGCTCATCGAACGTCAGGGGCATGGGTGAGGGTGCAGGCTTTTTAATCCACTCGATATGGAGGCGTGCGGTCGAAGATTTTTGGGGACGGCCATTGTCCACTGCTTTTATCTGGCAGGTACAAAGAGAGAGGACTGAGCAACCCAGCCTGGCAGTACAGACCTTATTCTATCCAATGACAATGACTGCTTGGAGAATGGCCTTTGTTATCCATCATTAAAAAAGAGGAAGATAAGCCCTTTGGTGTCTTTTTTTTCTTATTTAATTTTTTCACTGAAAGGGCTGATTTGGAACTGAAATGTTTTGTGAGACTCTGTGCCTGCTGGTGGAAGGCCTCCTGGAGAAGCAATTCAAATGCTCCCCACACAGATCTTCCTCCTCAAACCAGCTTCCCTCTCTGATTTCATCTCACACAGAATTACTGAGGCTGGAAATAACCTCTAAGAAAATCCAGCCTAGCTTAACATCACCACAATCAGCCAGACCATGGCACTAAGTGCCACATACAGTCTTTTCTTAAACATCTCCAGGGATGGGGACTCCACCACCTCCTTGGGCAGTCCATTCCAGCATCTGACCACCCTTTCTATGAGGAAGTGCTTCCTAACATCCAACCTATCCCTTTGCTGGCGCAGCTGCAGGCCCTGTCCTCTTGTCCTAGCAAAGCTGGGAGCTTTACAATGACCCCACAGGACACCACACACTTGTAAGACGTGTTCACTCAGACCAAGTTTGGTCGCTTTTAAATGGGCTCCGTATCATGGATAAGGCTGCTGTTCCTTACATTGCCTCTTCAGGGTCTTTAATTAAGTTTCACATAATTTCCCTCATTCTCCTAAACAAATGCAATTGAAAATTTTGCCATATTTATTTTGCATGCTTTCTCCTCTTTGTTGTGTTCATTAAGAACAGCCCAGCTTGCTAGGCAATTTATTGCAATGTCCTCTAGAGGGATCAACAGACTTGACATCTCCCTGGCACACCTTATGGCTTTAGCACAGCAAAGACAAGGCAAGTGACGATAAACACTGGGCTTAAGGAAAGGGTTACAAAACGGGGGCTCTGGTGAATGACATCTATGTCTATCAAAGGGTTTTTCTTTTACAGCTAATGGACGTGCTTCTGACCGTACAGGACCACCGGTGTAAATGTGCTGTTACTGAGCCTGCTAAAAATGGGGACTATTTTCCCAGAATACCAAACTCCAGTTCTTTCTCTGGAAACGTGTGAAGTGGGTTTGCTGCTAACACTTGCCACTCCGTTCTGTTCAAGGTGGGCAGGCCCTTAGCGAAAAGATGCTGAGGGTGTGATGAGCAGAGTCGAGGTAGAAAACCTTCATCTGTTGCATTACAATCAGTTCCAGATAGAACTCCCAGCTCTCCACTCGTTCACCCAAAGGGTGCTTTACTCTGATTACCAGGTATTGCTCAGTGGTTTGGTATTTCTCAGTTTTCCTATCACAGTTTGCAACCCTAAGAAGGTAACCCACCAGAGAACTGCTGCTGCGACATCGCATCCTCTACTAAAGGCCACACTATGGACCTCCGACAGTTTTTGCCAACTCTTCAATTGCAACTACTTGGTTTATTGCTGTAGATGCAAAGTGCACACTCAGATCTTATACTGCTGTGCATCAAACCCCCCCAGCCCCGTTCTGCATCCTTTGCTTCTTTTACCTTGCCTATACAGTTAAGGAATGTTTTGACTGAGACTTCGACTGAAATCGCTGCCACACTTACACTCTTCAGCGTGACGAGAAGGGTACCCAGTACTCCTCCACCAAACTTCTGCATGTAAAGACTTTTCCATGAAGGCAAGCAGCTGTGCTCACACAAAAGGTAAAGAACCACTTGTAGCTGTATCTGCCTGGTTCAACATGATGCAAGTTTGTGGACAGACAAGCCCTCCATCTTCCTTTCATCCAAGAGGACAACTTATGCCAACAATTTGCAAGTTGATTGAACCACCCAGGAAGAGTTCACTCAGTGCAACTGGACAACCAGCCTCTCAGAATGAACTTTTTTTGCAGCAGCAGCAGCTGCATGGGAAACGCATGCGCATTTCTTAATAAAGGGAGAACCTATATATAGGTCATACATTGAGCGCACTCATATACCACTCTATACAAAAGGTCCTGGTTCTAAATAAAAAGTTATCCAGATCATGAGTTTGCACACCAGGGAAAGAGAACTTACTGTTAAAATGTCGTAACTTCCTGCTGTGAACTGCTTTCTGGAAGAAACCATCCCAGTTTTGGGATCAATAAAAAACTTGCCGTCATCATTTCCATCCACGATGCTGTATGAGATTTCTGCATTAGGGCCTTCATCCTTGTCAAAGGCAAAAGCTCTGTAGATGGGCTCCCCTCTTTTCTTACGGTCTCTCTCCGGCAGCTTGATCTGATAGACTTTCTCTGGAAACTGAGGTTTGTTGTCATTCTCATCCAGAACCTGGACCACCACCCAAACAGAGGACTGCCTGGGAGATGTGCCCCCATCTGAGACGGTCACCTGAAAAGCAACAGCACTCAGATTACTCTCAAGAGGTCAAGTGGGACTTCACAAATTGGGAAAAAATACAAACTGTGAGAAAACACCCCAATCTCCCCAAACCTAACCTGCGGTGCATACAAGACAGGCCCACACAAAGCCCTCTGCAGACACAAGTCAGGCCCACCATGAACAAGAGCACCAGGACAAGAGGACACAGCCTCAAGCTACACCAGGGGAAATTTAGGCTTGAGGTGAGGAGAAAGTTCTTCACTGAGAGAGTCATTGGCCACTGGAATGGCCTGCC